>OZ005659.1:55791630-56004130 GCA_963930645.1 Salticus scenicus | reverse complement strand
TTTATCAGTCTTCCATATTATGTTCAATGGTAAGTCACATGATTTTTAGATTGGAGTATGAAGGTGAATTTTTTTCTTTCTAAAAATTATGAATTTTCACCGGATTTCGACAAAAATAAAAAAGTTGTCTATAAATAGTAACTAGGAGTTCACTGTTCAAAAAATATCTAAATTCGGTTGAAAATTAGCGAATTTATAGAAAAATAACATTTAATTAAATTCAAGATGAGTCGTGCACTGACATTCTATAATTTTCGCGCCAATTAAAAATTAAAGAGTTTAGAAAAAAATAAATTTTCATTAGGTTCAATTTTTTTTTTCTTTTTTAAATATAAAACTAGCTTTACACTTGTTATTCACAGTCATCAACGGTCAACTGTAATATTACATTGTTACATGCAACAATGGAGAAAGATAATTCGTTAAAAGAAAAATACAGTTTATTTTCAAATACGGTCGGTAGCGAATTTTCTGAAAAAAGGAACCATTACGAAAGGCAAATAATTAAGAAGCTGAAAAGTAAAGTTTGAAAATTATGCAGAACTAATATTAATTATATGGAACTGAAAATTTTACTCCTATCATCGATGTTGCGTATCTTATATCACATCCTAAAATGTCATTTCAAAAGTTATTTCTCCCACGGACAACATTTAGAGGACAGATGATTTTGTAGATAAATGTGTTCACATCTAGATAACATTTTCATCCACTCTTCACTCCAGTCATAGTGTTTAATGTTGAAAAAGAAAATTTGTCAGCAGTTTTTCTCTTGATGATAGTTGATTACGTTGTTGCACTCCAGCCTTTTTAGCACTTCTTTTGTTTCCGACAATACTAAGGTAGTGACCTTTTGTAGGTTGATTCTTTTGAGAGTTATAATTACGACCTCCCTAACATTTGCGATGGCACATTAGTAAACGTGCTAGCACTGCCTACGACATATCGGTGCGTCCAGCCGAACACCGATTGTTCGATGATATTTCCGATTTGGAATCGCTTCCTTTGTTCACGATGTGTCTCCGAGATCTTGCATCGATATTGCTGCAGGAAAAAGAGAATTGGTATTTATGTTTCTAACTCCTTCCTATTTTTTGCCAGGAAATCATTCAACATGATAAAATAACATGGTGTTAAATCAATGGTTGCCTTTCGTGAAGTATGGGGAAAGTACTATTATAGGCAAAATGTATCTATAATAATGCTTTTCTTTTAATATTATTTTATTTTATCTAGGTTTCGCAATCGATACTTGTAGAAATTAGAGGTGAAATTTAAGAATTCGCTCTCCATTGTTTAAGATGTTTGTCAGGAATTTAAATAATTCCACAATAAAGCTAAAATAGTAAAGGCGTTGTTCAGTTTACCCTCTCAATCTTGTATGTATTAACATCGATCATTTTACCTAGTAATTTTGTTGAAGCAATTCATGTTATTTTCTATTTTCCGGTAAGAACTCTAACTTTTTTTTTTCCTATCAGATTATACAACTATTTGAACAATAAATCGTATAATGGGTAAGTGGCGAGTTCCTGCAAGTGGTGATTTATGTCTTATTATTTTTAATCTGTGGTAACAAAATGTCAGAAAAATTAAGATAATAAGTTATTCTATTTCAAAATTATGTTAAAACATATGGTTAAAGAAGTCCAAAAATATATGGAATTTTATGGTTAGCATTCACCTGGAGCACGAACTTCGATTTTTTTTTTTTTTTTTTTTTTTTTTTTTTTTTTTCCTTTATTAAATGAAAATCCGTCAATGAATGATGAGTGTAAAATCTGACGTCAGAGGTCGCATGATATTTGAAAAACAAACAGCATACGAAGTCTTCTATATCTGTAGCGGTTGCTGAAATAACATATTTTTATTCCAACTTTTGATCAATCGTATTTAATCTGTGTTATTTTTTTTTATACATCATCATTTTTAATCCATTTTATATCATTATTCATCATCTTTTGTTTGCTGTGTACATTTACAATAATCATTTAGTTTATATTTGTAATTGATGTTCATGGAGAACGTGTTAAATACTCTGATTTTTGGTACTTAAAACATTGACCGTGCAACATTGTACGGTGTAAAGCCATTTAGACCAGAAACTGAGTTAATTAACTTGTTTTAACACCTTTATGCAATTAAATTTAATTGAAAACATTTTAAAATTTCAAATTATAATCCACAAACATTCCATAAGAACAAGCTATTATTTATTGCTAGATCAGTTAATGTTACAGTTACACTACATCGTATAAAAATCGATTCTTACAGGTAAAAATAAATGAACACATAAAGTGTTTTTTAAAAATTATTAAATTTACAAATACAATTATTCTACTGTTTACAAGTGCACAATATTACTTTTAATTTATTTTATATTATGTAAAATATATGATTTTATTATTTTTCTTATTTATTAATTATTTCGGGATAGATGTCAATTACTGGAGCATGCCAATCACTGGAGCACCTAACCTAATTATTCTTGTATTATTGTTGGTATGTTCTTCTTTATTATAACTGGTTATAAGGTATGTGTTACTGAAAAACAAAGGTATTAAAAACAGTCCCTTTACTTGGGCAACTTCTGCGAAATGGTCAAACTTTCAAAGACTATTTTGATATATTTGGGTTGGCAGCAAAATACGATGCTTTAATTGGAAGTTCTAAAACATAAGAATATAGTTTAGAAGAAAGTTTCAATGACAATAATAAGATTTAAATGAACAATTTATATAATATTTCGATTATAAGACAATCAAAAAATGTAGTTGTGTAACTTGTGACGTTCAGTGAACATGTTTAAGCAATTACCAGCTTTTTCTAGATATCTCTATCTAACAAAAGATGCTTTTTATTCTTATAGGGGCCACGGTAGCTTTGTTGATAGAACGCCAAGATCATAATTGTAAAATTTGCCGGTTTGATACTCGAGCCAACCGAAGACGTCGTGTATATTAATAGTGGTTGGTGCAAGTAAAATCTGTCGTGGCTGCAATATCCTTCATGTTCCTAAATGAATACATCCGGATATTACCAAAGCTGCGAAGCCCTCCCATCCGTGTAAGATGAAAACTGCACTGATATGTTTCCGGGCAACCCCCAGGATTGAACCTCAAGACGTCGCCAATCGCTCGCTGCGTAACTATAGTCCGACATTAAAACAAACTCAACTCTATTTTCTTAAAAAATAGTAATTATTATTATTAAAAATTATACCAGATCCTTTGTTTATATTTCTGTGGCTGAAAATTGCTGTTATCGGACCATATCGCCTTTATCCTTCACTATTTCTGTCATAATTCTGCGCATGGTCAAACGTAGACTTCAGTTTCACTCTATAAATGATTACAGGATGTCAACTAGTTAATCACCTAAACGTGATATGCGATGAAAATGAAATAGTCTATGTTCATACTTGAGTGATAAGATTTATAGGGTATATTTTAAGGCGTTTCATGAACACTGTTTGTTCAAATGTTTAACAAAGCTTATCCTACAGGATTTGTTAGGAGGTGGATCTAACAAATACTTATTTTTTTAATTTTCAACAAAATGAAGAAAAGCCACTCATTTAGAAGATTTTTTTCAAATCTTGTGTATTTGTAGATTATGCTGTTGAAATTTTCGTTGTCGGTTTCAATTTTAAAATAAACTTTGTGCTACACACTGTTAAAAATTTCAGCAGAAAACTCTGTGTAATCTATTATCTTAAGTCTTACGTAAAATTACAGAGAAAAATAAACGGAGATGTTAAAAAACTTATTTTATACATTCATTTTAATAACTAATATTAATTTAATTGATATTTGGTGAGAATATATTACGGACTTAGAATGCTTTTTCTAAAGCAGAAACAGTCATTTTTAATTTTAATTAAATAATTAAATAATAAAACTAGGTAAAAATACAGAATAAAGATTGAGAATCTCGATTATTCACTTTTAACAAAGAATTACTGTAAATTTACAGAGACTCTGGATAAATATTTACATTAAATTTACAGAAATTTTTAACAGTGCAGTTGACAATGGACAATTTGCACACATGGGGGATTTGAACAAAATCGTATTTTTCTGGTAGTTTTAGGCTCATAAATTTCAAAAAGTTTATTAAAAATGCAAAAAAAGTTCTCATTAATTTCAAAAATAACTTTAAAATTAACCAAAAATCATGTGACTTCAAAACGCTGTCTGACGTTACACTTTATGATGCTTCAATGTTTACATTTTTTGTTAGCCTAGTTAGCAAGCAGCAATTCGTTTTAACCTTCGTAATTATCAATCATTTATGTGATTTCTGTGCATTTCTTTTTCATTTTATAATCATTTAATACCATTATCATCATTTTTCCTTATCATTATTTTCAATTGTTTTCTTTTCATGGCGGTTGTCCAATGTTTTCGTTTAATAGGATCCTGTGGAATGCTAAAGAATATCTTTTGAGAAGCATTTAGCCGTTGTATTAGTGCAGAGTGGTACAATACAATATTTATACTATGATTTTTTAATATCTGTCATTATTATAAGATACAAAGCTTATTTCACTGATTCAAGAAGCAAAGCAAACCACAAAATCGAATGTGTTTGTTGTCATAAAGAGTGACGTCACGATATTTTATACTGCGTTTTCTCGATAGAGTAAATAATGCGATGTTAAAATTGTTATAAATCAGTAATTAGATTTCAAATAAAGAAAATGTTTGTATTTATTCTCTTACCTTTTCATATTCTATTATATAAGAATAAAATCAGAAAACGTGCAAATTCGCTATTATATTACTTTCTTTGGCAGATAACCTTAAAAAATTAACTGCGATAGCGAATTGTAAATTTCTATCAGAGGTAGAGCCTCTATAATACAGGCCGACTTATCGTCCTCCATATTTGCCCCCATTTGGAACCGCGCTTTCCGACTGGCGCGCTTATTGCTTTATTGGCGAGTTTGAATGAAGGTTTCTTTTCTCAGAGTTCAGCGCGATATTTAACACGGCATATATAATAGTTCTTTTCTTAATTCGAGGCTGCACTTAATCGGTAGTGATTTCTGCAGTAGTGAATAACATTTCTTGTTCAATAATATGAGAAATGTTAAATTTTGCTTTGGTTCGTTTAATTGTTAGATATAAAAATAATTTCATTTTCATCAAGATTTTATAACTTAATTTAATTGCAAAATAATTTTTAAAGTTTTTAACAACTTATTTTAAAATTATATATAGATGTTTATTGTTATTGTGCAAATACTGTGTAATTTAATATATATATATATATATATTAACAACACTTTCATTAGTATAGATGCAGAAATAAAGAACGAAAATAAACTAGTATGTTGTGGCCACCACATGAATTTCTTCTATATTTTCCTATACTAATTCACTCAGTAAAAATAATTTATTAAAATTTTTATTTAAAAAAATTATCTTTCATGATAATGCAGACGATTTCCATATTAGAGAAGTAGTATAACACTAAATATCCAAAAGAAAGTCAATTTTATTGTCAATAATACATTAAAAAAAAAAAATTTTTTTTTTTTTTTTTTTGTTAAAAATGAAGAAAATCGATAACTTTATTTTAAATTATCGCAGATCGATGGTTCAACCATTCGTTTTAAAGGTCGCAAGCTCTTTTGATTTGAACCAGTCGCAAGCTCTTTTGAACGATACCCATCATGGGAAAAAAAAAAAAAAAAAAAAAAAAAAAAAAAATCCACAGATGTTGGCACAAAATTGACTTTCTCTCAACATTTAGTTTTATACATCTCCTCCGAGACGAAAGCGCTCAAAGCTGGTAGATGGAAGGTGCCGAGTTCGATCCCAGGTCACGCTCATTCACCTAGTCGTTCGGAGTTTTCCATGGTTTCCTCCGAAACTCGAGTAAATACGGACTAGGACCCCTTAGAAAGACCCCCCATGGAGGGCATTTCCCCTACAGGCCTAGGACACATGCGGAGACAATCGGTCTTAAATCCTCCAACCAACCAACCAACCTCCGAGACGCAAACCGTCTGCATTCCCCATGGAAAACAATTTTAGCAAATAATTTGCGCTGCGTGAATTTTTTCAGTAAAATATAGAAGAAAGTTTTGTGGTGGCCACGGCATGCTAGCTTGCTTTATAATTTAAAATTTAATTATGGTTAATTTAGCCCTCTTCTTCATATATGTATAATAGGTATGTGAGTATGTATGTATGTGTATAAAAAATTTACAAATCAAAATCAGTCTCCTACAGATTTCAGTTTCATATACTATAACTAAATTTTACGAAGAATAATAGCTCCTTTCCAAAGTTTCTGTGGAGTTTTTTTTTACTTACTTTTTCTTTATATATATATACTAGCATGCTTCGCTGGACCCTATTTTTAAATGAATCACTATAATTACTGAATTCTCAATTTTTATTTTTTTGCCCCACCACTCCCCCCCCTTCCCAATAATTTTAAAAATTCGAAAATATCCGCAATCGATTTGTAAGTATCGAAAACCTCTAATGTACCAATTTTGAATGATCTAACTCTATTTTTTTTTGCCCCTCTGCCCCCCCTCCCGTCCCTCCTAATAACGTTACACTTTCGAAAATATCCCCATTTGACTTGCAGGCCTCTAAAACCAATCTGTACTAATTTTGAACGGCCTAACTGGATTTCTATTTCTTTTTGCCCATAGCCCCCCCCTTACCGACCCACCCCTCTTACCGCCGCTCCTAATAATTTTACAAATTCAAAAATATCCGCATTCGATTTTAAGTATCGAAAACCATTTGTGTACCAACTTTGAACGATCTAACTCTATTTTTATTTTTTTGCCCCCCCCCCATCCCCTCCTAATAACTTTACACTTTCGAAAATATCCCCATTCGACTTGCAGGCCTTTAAAACCTATCTGTACCAATTTTGAATGCCCTAACTGTATTTCTATTTTTTTTCCCCATAGCCCCCCCCCCTTACACCTCCTGATAATTTTACAAATTCGAAAATATCCGCAATCGATTTGTAAGTATCGAAAACCTCTATATACCAAATTTGAACGATATTTCCCCCCCCCCCTCTCCCTCCTAATAACTTTACACTTTCGAAAATATCCCCATTCGACTTGCAGGCTATTGAAACCTATCTGTACCAATTTTGAAAGGCCTAACTGTATTTCTAATTGTTTTTGCCCCTGCTGCCCCACATGAGGGCTGAATTTTTAAAATTCCTGAAATTGGTTTTTAGATATTTGTATTAGATATATTTTATAGCAAAAATTTCCCGTATATCTGTTTTTTTTTTTTTTTGTTTGAGATATATAGGATTATGCGGAATCGCGTTTTACGCATGTGAAATCCCGTTTCGCTTCCCGCCCCCTCTTGGGGACCGAATTTCGAAAATTCTAGAAATTGGTTTTTAGAAATTTATATTAGCTATATTTTAAAGCAAAAATTTTACGGATATCTGTTTTTTTGTTTGAGATATGAAGGATTTTTTGAATTCACGTTTTGCCCCCCCCCCCCTCCTTGGGGAGCGAATTTTTTCATTTTTTTTTTTCCTAAACCATCCCTGACCTATAAGGAAAAAAACAAAAAAAGAATGATCGAAATCGGTCAAGCCGTTTACGATTTTATAAAGGACATACAGACAAACATTCATTTTTATATATAGATATATATATATATATAAAGATTTCTATAATAAAAGTCTGTTACCCTCCAATAAAGTAAAAAAAAAAAAAAAACTTCGCATTTTGTATAAACTTATCATCAGGGCTGAAGTCTTTCTAGAAATTTTCTATGTTCCCCCACCTTTTTTTTATTTTTCACTATAAAAATTTAAGGATGATCAATTTTTCTTTGCTTTCCTTTAAAAATTCAGTGAATCTTCTCTAAATGTCCATCTCTTTTGAAAGGCCACATTCCTTCAGGGCCAATTTTAACAGATCCAAAATTTCCTTCTATAACTTAATATATATCCATCAAATAAAAGCCCACTTACAACTGTATTCCTTTTTCAAGATCAAGTAATTTTACTTTGCCTTTGACCAAAACTAATTAGTGTTCACCATTTATAAGTGAGAGGTTAAACACTATATCTTCAGCTATGCAGTGGCGGATTTATGGGGGAGGGGGGCTAAGGGGCTGAAGCCCCCCCCCCCTCCAAAAAAAAAGCACTAACATTCCCAACTGAATGTTACAATTGTAAATTTTTCATTGATCTGGATTAATATCTTGAAAACTCTTAGCCACCCCCCCCCCCCCCAAAAAAAAAAAAAAAGTTAAGTTCTGAATGCGCCACTGCAGCTATGTGATCAAAACGTAAATTCCTATAATCCAAATGTAATTTATAGATTTTGTGGCCTGAATAGGATTTTCTGAACAACCTTAATTAAAAGGCTACTTCTTTTTAAGGGCTAATATTTTATGGCAGGTGGATCCCTTACTATGGTGTACGTGAAGGTGTTAAGGTCAACTGACTACACGAGGGTCCTCTCCCTGTAATAACTTTAGGGTGGTTTTATTGTATAAATATATATATATATTAAAGTTTGTACATTTGCTGAGTATTGTAAAGGAATTAAATAATTTAATATATATATATATATATATATATAATCTGTCTTCTACAGATTTCAGTTGATTTGCTAATTATATCTTTACAGAAAAATATAGAATAGTGTTCCTAATTAACAAATGACTTTTTTTAAGAATTAATTTGAACATTCACTGTTTTTTTTTTTTTTTTTTTTTTTTTTATGTAATTCTTGTCTATAATGTTTAAGTCTCTCAGTATCTTTATTTATGCAAGATTTTAATTTCGTATTACATTTACTGTTATTTTAAATATTTTTTTAATGCCAATGTTCACTTAGTCACTCTCACACATTTACTGTAGATTGTAACATATGTATAACTTTTGATCCTCCTCCTCGGAGATTAGATTTCAACTAAAGATTATTATCATTAGCTAACTTTCAATTAATTTTTTAAAGAAAATCTTTGCCAAAAATAGCATTTAAAAATTTTTAAAGTTATTTTGGTGCCCCTAAATAAAGGTGCCCTAGACGGCCTGTGCGATAATCAGGCCCTGAATATATATAAGTAAATTCTTCATGTTTTCTTTTTAAATGTTTGAACTACAGCTATATTCCATATCAATGGAAAGTTTTTTACAATTTCTCTTTATTTTAAACAAATAACATGCAGTCAGTGCCAGACTTACTTTTACTATAACAACATTGTGCAATATGAAAAATGTTTTATAATTAATAATTAAAAACATATTTTTTATTTCTTGTCTTTAAATAACATCACTCATTCTTCGATTTACTCTTCTTTTCACTATAATTTTATTTTACTCTATTATGGATTTGCATTACTCAAATGTAAGTTCTCATAATTAAATTATTTTATAATTTTATCCAGTAACCTCAGAAAGTATTTCATCCTACTTTACTCCAGGTGAATGATGTTATAATCAAAGTTCTCACAAAGGGAAATTTGAATACCATTTTTTACCTCTATTTATTTTTAGAATTAGCTAATCATTGATATATATTTTAAAAAAAAATTCTTGTATCCAAATTTGTATTTGTGAGAACCCTGGTTATATTAGGTTTCTAAAAGTAATATTCTATATGTGCTAATAAAATGAAAATAAATCCAGTAATATATACTTTTAATCATTAGTTAAAAAATAGTAATACTGACCCCCCCCCCCCCCCCCACACACACACACTTAGTTGTGAGTCTATATGCACTCATTGTTTCAAAAGATGCAAATACCAGACAAATAAAAATACATATATTTTATTTATTTCATTTCACAAATTATTTACACTGTTGGAGAAATCTAGATGCTTATAATGTTTAATCAGATGCAACAAAGGCTTGCAAAATAATAATAATAATATATACAGTACCTGGCCAAATTATTAGACCAAAGAAAATATTTAAAGTTTTTTTAAATTCTTCTTATATTTGCTTTTATTTAAATATTTTTAAGTGTAATATTCATTCAATTCTCACATTTACTATAACCTGTAACATGGGAAAGTGTTTCATAATTTATGAATGATGCATGATTATTATTCACTATAATAATTTTTCTTTACTCTAATATAGATTTTGAGTACATATGAATATACACAAGTTAATTCTCCATTTTCACTTTCCAAAAGTTTCAATTACAACTATATTCCAAATCATAGGAAAGTGTTTTATAATTTGTCAATGATGCATTATTTTAATTTTTCAATAACACCCAGTCAATCATTATCTGACTTACTTTTACTATAACTTATGTAATATTGAAAAGTGTTTCATAATAATGGAATTACGCATATTATTTCTTTAATAAAACCACTCAATCATTCTCTGATTCACTATAATTCTATCCTGTAATATATAACAATATAATAATTTTAAAAGTTATCATGTTTGCATTTTATTCTATTATGGATTTGTGATCTAACGTACTACTTCTTTTATAATTCTATTCAGTAACCTGGTGAAATATTTCATCCCATTTTATTTCACGTGAACGATGGTGTTGTAATAGGTGTCTAAATGTAATAGCATTTATAGACTAATAAAATGAAAATAAAACCCAGTAACATAAAATTAATCCTTAGAATAAAATAAATAAATAAAACCATCATTTCTATTTATCAAATTATGAACCTATATTCTTGTACTCTTTCAAAAGATGCGAATAATACTAGATAAATAAAATACAAATATTTTATTTATTTCGTTTCACAAAATGTTTACATTGCTGGAGATGCTTATATTGTTTTATCAAATACAACAAAGGCCTTGCAAAATAGGATGTAATATAATTACATATTCACAACACTTTTACAAATTGAATTCATATTCAACAAAGTAAAAAATGCATATCTGGAAAATACAAGATGCAGGAAGGTTCATCGCTCCGATATGTAATGCTCTGTCTATCAACCTAAAAAGATGAAATTTGCTTTTCAGACAAAAATGAAGATAGCCCCCTGTCTTTTTCTTGTATTGCATCTTTTTCTTTTAATATCTTTTAAATTTTTACGATAGCATTTTCTAATGCTGCAATTTTCTTTTTCAGAATTTTGTTATATTCTTCATAACATTCCTATAAAAAAAAAATAATAATTAACCAATAATTTCAGTCTATGATAACTAATTTTTCAAATATTTAAGTACATAAAATGATACAGTAAGAATAATTTTGATGATCTTTCGAAGAAGAAATAAATTAACACAATTATGCATCTCTTATCCTGTATAATCTAATGTCACTGAAAATAACAAAAATATCCTAAATAATCTGTTATGATGTTTACATTACTTCCTTTTATCCTACAATGCGATAAACATATTATATGGTAAGGTATAAGCTCAAAGGCACTGTATTTGAACATTTCTAGTCTATTTCAATAGTAGTTCTAAAATAACTTTTATTTAACAAAAATTTCTGTGTGAGGAACCTTCTCCATCCTCCTCTCTCTTTTGTTAACCCCCCCCCCCCCCCTTTTGTCTGCAGCCTTACCTTCAATAAATAGCACATTTGCTAAAAATATTTAAGAAAATCACAGTGCGAACTAGGAGACAATCAAGTTAAAATTGTAAAAAAAAAAAAAAAAAAAAAAAAAAAAAAAAAAGACAAACTAATTTATAACATTGTGTAAAATCCAGGCCCGTACAAAGTATATAGAGAAAAATACATAAATAATAATAATAAAAATGTCTGAGCCTGAACTGTGAAGAGTATCTTTTTTTTTTTTCAGTTGTTTACAAAGACAGTGTAAAGTGTTTATAAATGATATTTGCATTTTAGTAATTTAAAAAATACAGAGTTTGCAAATGAGCTAAAAATTTATTTAATTTATTATTTGTGCATAAATAAATAAAACTTTATTTACAGATTTATTTATATTAAAATGAAATAATAAAAATATACAGGGTTCATAAATATAGTAAAAATCTTATTTAATTTAGTATTTGTAAATGAAAAAATAAAGCTGCTTATTTGCAATTTTAACTATATTAAATTGCATTATGTAAAAACACTTTAACTTAAAAAATATAATTAAAAAATTTAAAAAAAGTTTAATATGCATCCTTAATTTTTTTTAATTTAGGATGCATATTAGTTTAATTTTGTATACAACTTAAAATTCAAAATTATTGTGCAAGACAGGTATCAACATTTACACATTTATAGCATAATACGTCATAAAAGAAAAGGAAAACAAACCTTTTCTGGATTACTCAGATGTGATTCAAGTACACAACCAGGTTTTGGACATCCAATTTCAGCCTCAGTCTATTCTGCTTGAATTGGGACTCTTCAAAATGGTCCTAAAGAATTTTTTTAAATCTTATTATGAGTATTAACAAATTAACATACATTTATTTAAAAATGTATCATAAATGTATTCAAAAGAAGTAAATTGCTAGTAGTAAATTGATACTTTTATATAATATTTACAATTTACATATGGAACATTTCAAGAGTTGACCAAGATTTTTTTTTTTTTTTTTTTTTTTTTGGGGGGGGGGGGCAGTGGCATTTTGGCAGAATATATAAGTGCAAAAAGAAAATTTTGTAAAAAAAATTCTACTTTTGTAAACAAATAAAAATTAGCACTAAATTTATATATATATATATATATATATATATATATATCAAGTTTATAACGTGGCAGAGAATCAAGTGCAAGTAGTCATTTGAAATAATATTGAAAACATGGGAAATTTTTTAAAAATTTAATTTTTATAAAACAAAAATTTTGTGAAATGACTTTATGAACTGAAATTTAGTGAATGGGCTCATACTTTGTTTACTAAATTTAAATTTTCTGAAAGGGTCTATTTTATGAACTTTAATTTTTTGAAAGGCCCCATTTTATAATATTCAGTTTGGAGAAGGAAGGGGGGAGGGGGTTAAAAGGAATTTTTTTATTTTGATCAACCCCTGAAATTAAAAAATGAATTCCCCCCCCCCCCCGAAAATTCTATTAAAAAAAAAAAAAAAAAAAAAAAGAAAAATATTGATTTAACAATTTATAGAATACATAAACATTCCCATAAAGTAAATCTTTATCTGAACCTGAACAATCTATCATTCAAGTGTGCAGTTAAACTAAATATTAAGATAGAAATTAAAACAGATTGGATACTTTGTATAAATATCAAATAATTAGTTCATGTTCTAAAAGCATTTTTATTTTTATTATCTCATGTTAATTAAACTTTAAAAAACAAATAAGATTATTTAAAATTAAAAATAATGGGTTTTTTATGAAAGTTAACCGTGAAAACAGAAATAAAAGCACCAACTTGTTTCAGAGAAATTTCCTCAATAAAGGTTTAATGCATAGATACTACATTAAACTTTATTATAAATAAATTTCTTAGATATATAATAATATGACTGCATATTTTGACTCACATAATGTCAATTAATATACCATGTTCTAAGATATCAATTTTTAAACATAAAAAGGTTTTGTTTCTTATATTGATCAAAATATTTAGCATTATTTCACAAAAATCTTAAATCTCTTTATATTTTGCAAGAATTTATTTATAAGCAAGATCTTTTATTAATAATAACTGAATTCTTTCTTATCAAAATAAATAATTATTATGTAATAAGTAAATCAATTTATTTTAAATAAAATATTTAACATTAAAAACAAGGACGTATTATATGTGAAAATTATTGTAGTTTAAAACGAAATTTAAGGAGCATATATTTCTTAATCTAGAAAAAAAATTCTTAATCTAGATTTTTTGAACGAGGATTGTACAAGTTTCTATTGAAAGATTTTAGCATAGTAAACTTAAATTTT
This sequence comes from Salticus scenicus, assembly GCA_963930645.1. Lineage (NCBI taxonomy): Eukaryota > Metazoa > Arthropoda > Arachnida > Araneae > Salticidae > Salticus > Salticus scenicus. The sequence continues at coordinate 55,990,299 of OZ005659.1, read as the reverse complement.
CAAAATTCATACTTTATTATTATTATAATTATTATTAATTTAAATTTACCTCTTTTAAGACAATAGAAAACACCAATAGATATTTCAGAAAAGTACAAGTCTATCAAGTAAATAAATGCTTTTTACTGTAGTAAGTTAAACTATAATACATATGAATATATTGTTTAGCACAAAAAGTTTATTATCTGATTTTAATGATTCAATAAAAATAACCCTAAAAATGCAAAAATGCGTACATTTCTTCAATAATAATTCACCTATGATTTAAAATTAAAACAAACTAAATTTTATTTGCATTAAATTATGAAAACAAAACTTTATTTGGCGAAATTTGACGTCGCCAATATTTACAAACTCAGAATATCACATTAAGCTCATAGTTAACTTTTTTACGTCTTTAAAACATATAAGCAGTTAAATATTAATAAGTAGCAGCATGCATTATCATATTTTCACATAAAGAGAAGGTATTTATCAAGAGATATATTAATTAAACAAAATATAACTTACATTCCATACTTCAGCGCCGGATCTCTGAATGCATTTGTCTCGACGAAAATTAACAGTCCAAATTTTCTTTCTGATCGCTTCTAAAAGAAATCCAAACATCCGAGGATTCTTTCTTGAATGAATACTGCAATTAATATCTTAACATCCATCTATATTTATTACTTTATACACAGAAAACAATAAATATCCTCTGACAGCGTAACGATAACAAGGAATCTAAACAAGCAAGCAGACGACAATGAAAGAAGTGTGCTTCCGCGGAAGTAAATAGTTCCACAATTAGAAAAAGTTATTCAGCTATTGATAACCTAATATTATATTTTCTTTTAAATTCGAAGCTAAATTTGTTTACTTATCTTTTATGAATGAATATATTTTATTTATGCGTTTGAAAATTACCATTTAAAAAGCATGCAATTTGGCGAACTTTGAAAAGAAACGCGTAAAACGGCTCAGGGTTGCTTTTCTCTCCCACGCTCCCCACTTGGAGGAATTGGGGGAAAAGATGCCGGACGAGTCTGCTCGTATTATAGGTGCCTTAATCAGAGGGGAATAGGGTTTTTATAGGGTACGTAGGAACTTTAATATCTGGTATATATTATTATTTATAAGAAATCTATAATCTATAAGAATTTTTTGTTTAGTGAATGTGCCCCATAAATTGAAATTATACCGTGGAATAAAAAGAGAGAAACGGGAAATTTTCAGCATACTTTATTTGTAGATTTTACCATTAAAAGTTGATGTACTAATGATTGCTATGTGATAGTCTTTTTATATAAAAATATTTTAAAAATGGATGTGCCTATAATCGATGTGCCAAATTTGTTCCAGAAAAATGGCAACTTTATTAAAAGTTACAAGTAATCGACATTTTTCATTCGAATGGGAGACACATTTGAAGTTTCGCATAAAACTCGAAATAAAATGCGAACCGGTTGTATATAAATGCTTAATTTAAAAATACTTTTTCTTTCTCTTTTACTTTTTCTTTTTTTCGTTAAAAGAATACAAAATTATATAAATTTTTATCCTAAAGTGATAAGAAATTAACCCCTGAAAAATTTAAAGGTTTAAATGACATATTCTATTTACAGTTCTTCAGTCAAATTATTTTATATATAAAATGAGTCTTTTTTATTTATTTATTTTTTAATTAAAAGAACTTTTATATGATAATCTTAAACGCTTAGGGTATTCATTCTTGCTTTTAGGTGTTTGCTGAGATTCTGTGTGTCACATCGAAAGATCGAAACATGCAAATCTTCTCTCATAATTAAAAAAAAAAAAAAAAGAAAGAAAGAAAGAAAGAAAGGAAAGAAAAGGAGAAAATCAGAAAGAAGACCCTCATATAAATATATAAAAGATATTCCGATCCAAGTTTGAGTGAAATAGATTCACGTTTTGTTCTGTACTGCGAATTTGCGAGAATACAGCCCTGCATTCCCTGATGGATGTCTCCCTCAAAATAATATATATAACAGTATACAGGGCTGTCCATTACTGACTTTCATGACTAAATTTGATACAAATAGTGGGCACCAATAAAAAATGTTATATACTATTACAAAATCAAAAATTTAAGAATATAAATAAATTATATGTTTACCAATTTTAGTTATATGAAAATAGAAGGCACAATAAAGCTCGAAGTAAGTTTATACAAAGCAAAAGGCTTACCTTATTCAAAACAATTCAAAACAACAAAAATAATTTCGAAAAAATGTCCAAAAATTAACACTGTTTCAAATAAGTTGATCTCATTTTTAATCTGGTGACATAAAATCTCCGTAGATTTGATCTCCGTAAATCTCCGTAGTTGATTCCTTTGATGGAGCAAAAATAAATAAATAAATCTCTGACTACCCGAGGTTTACGAGCCAATATTTGGATTTCTATAATTGCAGGTTTTTAAACAGAAATAAAATGTAGATACATTCTGAATTCTTATTGTTAATTTGTGAACGTAATGAATATTGCACTCTATTTGTAGTCTCTTGTTTTATTTACTTCCACATTAAAATACGCAATAAAATATTTTTGCACATTTGATGATGAAATTTTAAATGTTAAGATGGTAACGTGGTGTATAAGCATACAGGCTAATTGTCGGTGCAAGGGAGTGTCCTCCGTGGGAGTCTTTCAATGGAATCCTAGCCCATATTTATGCATGTTTCGGAGAAAAATTACGGAAAATTCCGAATGCCTCGCTAGGCCAAAGAGTGAGGTTTGTCGGCAAATTCTGTGTACTAATTCTGAGAGCAGAAACTCTCGAATACTGTGATGGCTTAAATGTTATGATATGTTTAAATGTAAATAAGATTCCTTTTGAAACCATTCGTCATTGAAAAATTTTCCACTGATAAAAACTTCTTTTTAATGATCAAATAAAAACCGAATTATCTGGTGTCGCTGATGTTCGGATCTTTTTTTTTTTTTCTATAGGCATTCATTTCTTTCTTTCTTTCTTTCTTTTTTGTTCTAGCTGAAATATGACTAATAAATTCCAAAACTTCATTTTTTAAATTTTTTAAATAATTCGATTAATAAAAAATATCTTTTATGTTTTGTGTGCATTGCCTTAAAAATATAGTGTTAAAGGTTGTTTTCTTTTGAAAAAAAGAAAAAGAAAAAAAAAAAAAATGTATGCATTATGAGCGTGAATGCGTGAGATTATATCATTCAATTTTGAAATTCAAGAATCGAAACAGAGATAATCAAACTTTTGTCGATTGCGAAACTTGAACTACTAGTGCCATCTGTTGAACAGATCGTGAACTCATAAGCACTGTTAGGGAAAAGTCTATTATGATCCATTGAATAATAACTAAGGGTGAGATGATTAAATTAAAAAACATTCTGTGTAATACGATTTTTCCTCATCCTGTAACATTAATTGACAGTTCTTTAATATTTAAATTCAAATTTACTTTTCCACTTTATCGTTTAAATTTCCGTAATATTGAAATATATGAAAAAACAATAAATAAATGAAATAAAAATATTCAAACAAGAGTGATCGAAGATGGAAATCACCTGTATATTACAGTAATAATGTTCCAAAAATTTAATAATGTGATGTGATTTTCTGTTACTTTGCATTTGAATACTATATAGAGTGATTACAAATTAAAGAGCATATTTTTAAAATAATACAAAATAGTTTTAGAAATAGTTTGATTTAACATATTTCTGTGTAAAGGGGGGGATGCCGCTTGTTTCATCCCCCCCGTTTGAACATAGTACAACATTCATAATTAATAATAATAATAAAGCTGCTATTAAATTTAAAAGTTAATTCCAAATTATTCTGACAACTTTTAAACTGACCACTTCTTAAAATTTACCAATCTTAGTGAAACTTTTCAGGAAGCAACCTCATATGAAATTCAGAATACAAAATCTGAGTTTCCGCCATTTATTTCATTTTAAGTTATGCTGAAATCAGGCAAAATATAGATCAATCGCTAAAAATTTATTTTTCTATTCAAGAAACATCTATAATCATAGTTAAAAAAAAAAAAAAAAAAAAAAAAAAAAACTAGTTGACATTGGTGGACTCTGCTCAGTTCCTAATCATATTTATGTTCGCATAAATTTCTAGTGCGAGACATATTATAATCAAGTTAAAAGATATGAATTTGACCAAAGCTTGATAGAGTGACAGAATGAAATCCCCGCCTATAATAGGCTGCTATCCACAGTTCACTTCGATATATTTATCTTATTCTAATCTATTAATTTATTTTATCAGGGTCAATTCCGTTGTTTAGTTTTCATGCTACTGTTTCCGATGCAATAATCCTCAAAATGTATATTTATATGGAAAATTTTCAATTTCTCTATGTTGATAAAATCGTAAATTACGAATAATTTACGAAATTTTCCTATTAGAATATTTGTATTCAATCATGTTCAAATAAATATCATAAATGTAATTTTGAAGTTGTCTAATGTATTTACGATCCTCTAAATGGAAGTTTATGCTCAATTTTGCCTTATTCTGATATGTTAAGTAAATCGTAAATTCCAAATAACTTACGAATTTTTTTAATTGGAAAAATCATAGTCTATGATATTCATCTCAGTATCCTAAATAATATTTTGAAAGTGGTTTGACATCTTTACGATGAAAATATCCCTCAAGATTGACGTTTATGTGAAATTTTGCTCTATTCTGAAATGTTAGGAAATTCGTAAATTTCCAATAACTTACGAAATTTTTATAATCGAAAATTCATAGTCATTAATATTCATGCCAGTGTCCTAAATAATATTTCAAAAGTAGTCTGACATCTTTACGAAGAAAATATCCCTCAAAATTGACGTTTATGTGAAATTTTGCCCTATACTGCCACGTTAAGAAATTCGTAAATTTCCAATAACTTGCAAAATTTTCAAAGTAGCATATTTATAGTTACTGATATTCATTCTGGCATCAAAACGGATATTTTAAAACTGGTCTGACATTTTTACAGTAAAAAGTTTCCATTTAATGCACGTTTAAGTGAATTTTTGTCCTATTCTCCCATGTTAAAAAAATCGTAAATTTCTAATAACTTACGAAGTTTTTTAATTCGAATGTTGCAAATGAATAGGGTTCTTGCCAGTATCGAAAGTAATATTTTAAAACTGATCTGACCTCTCTGGGATCATTTGTTCGTGAGATATCGTGTAAACAGACAAACAAACTAACACACTAACAGACACCCTACAGACAGACACCATACAAATTTTGTCATTTTCGGATTCCTTACGCCTGAAAACGTATAAAAAAGCCAAAAAACCGAGGTCGAAAATTTTCACGATTACCTAAGTTCCCCATACCTATAGTATGATGGGGAACTAATTCACGATTACCTAAGTTCCCCATACCTATAGTATGATGGGAAACTAATTCACGATTACCTAAGTTCCCCATATCTATAGTATGACGGGGAACTAAAAAGGCGTCGAAATTTGGAATTTATATTAATATTTTGTATACCATACGGGTATAAGAAAGTAATTATTACTAAATAGTGTTCCTGGACTTTGTAAAATACATTTAAATAATAATAATAATAATATTAATAATAATAATAATAAAATATTCCAATTAATTACATTCAATAAATTCATTTAATTTGGTGTAGCCTTTTCTGTTGTTTATAAAAATTATATACATACATTTAAATTTAGTATGTATTAAATTTAGTATGTTTAGTATCCACTATGCTAAAATCGCTATCTGAAAACAATCTTGTTGTACTCAAAAATAAATAAGTAAATAAATAAATAAATAATAATAAATAAATAATAATAAATAAAATAAAATAAATAGATAAATAATATAAAGAACCATAATATTGAAATTTTACTTTGGACAATTTCAGTTTATTTTCATTGATTATCTGAATAACATTGAGTAAGCATCTAAACCAATCAGTTTCCTTAATCACACCTTATCCTGCAAGAAAAATGGTTTTGTTCATCTGAATTACAGAATATGGTTTATATACAGTCGGTAACAAAAGTGTCCGAACACTAGCAAAAATTCCTATATTAAAAAAGTAGAGTTAATTCTGTTTTGTTAAATAAATCCTTGTCGAATCTTGTTCTTGGTTAGTCTAAAAACAGGATTCGACAAGGATTTATTTAACAAAACAGTATTAACTCTACTTTTTTTACATAGGAATTTTTGCTAGTGTTGGGACACTTTTGCTACCGACTGTATCTATATATAGTGACTTCACTATGTTGTGTGAAATATAAATATAGTAAAATATGCTTCAACACTATACCTCTAATAGACCGTGATGCATTGCAGGGTTTAACCTGGCAAAAAAATTACTTTAGCATTTTAGCGAAAATAGGCAAGCACTATTTTAGCTTTTTCGAAAGTTAATTCTTTGGATACCATTGATTTCTTTTACTTAGCTTTGTTATCCTCGGTTTTATTTTCTATTCTTTTGTTCATTGATGATTTTAACCAAGCATCCATGATTGTGACTTTAAAAAAAAAGAATCAGGGAAACTATGTTTTGATTTTAACAATAGAAAAAGAGGTACTCATATCATATGTGTAAAATGAAAAAGCAATTGAAAAATTAAGTAAAGTGTAGTGGTAGATAATCGTGAAATACTAGTGCTAAGAATGCTTCTATGAATCAAATTCTGAATTCTGACATACTTTTAAATATTTTTGCATTTAAATTCAATCATTAAAAATAAATCCAAATTACTATATAAATAATCATTACCAAAAATTTCAGTCCTTTCGTAGTTTTTGCCTGCAAATATTACAAAAAAAAAAAAAAAAAAAAAAAAAAATAGAGATATTTTATACAGTTATCCAGTTTTAACTTTTTAGCGAAATTCTGACCAATATGTTTTAGCAAATTATGACACCTTTTAGCAAAATGCTAAAAAAACTAATTGCAGTTTAAACCCTGATGCATTGTATGTCTTTTGAAAATCCGTGTATACAAACTAGTGTCACTATTATACCATTTTTAACATAGAACATACATAGTGAATTTGCTAAACATACATCACTTACAAGGCATTTTAATCAAATATACGTACATTACATTGCGAAGAAACAGACAGACGAATCGAAATCATAATTACATTTAAATCTTTTTCGAATGTGTTAAAAACGCATAGAAAGACTAAAAATGAATTTCCTGTAATTTTGAAATGTATCTCCTAATGTATAATATATATATATATGTATATATATATATATATATATATATATTCTGACCCTGTAATCCATTCATCCTAATTACACCAAACAGAAAATATGCATTTGTGCATGTAAATAAAATTTGTTATTTTCATTGTAAAAGTATTAAAATATGGTTCATAGAAATAACTCTCATAGAACCTAATGCTTAGAAATTCTTTTACACGTTCCTGTGCACAGAAAGGACATACAGACAGTGAAATTCCCGAAGCAAGAATTTTAAAAATCACAAAGCTACAAAATAATTCCATAATTTGGTGGTGTTCTAGTAATTTTAATACTGTAATAATACCATAAGTTTTTTAATTATTATTAAGTATAATGAGGAAAAAATAAATAAAATAAAATAAAATAAAATAAACGCTTGCATGTAAAGAAATTAATATTATCTTCTTAATAATTAAAGTCCAAGTTTCACAAATCCAACGCTCGAAACTGACATCATTGCTACAAAATTGTATTAATATATATATTCTTTTTTTGTTTTTTTATTCGGTTTGTTCTACTTCCTCATTCAAGGGCGATATTTAAGTACCGACGAGTAGCCCCGTCGGCCGAAGTGGAATTGTTTATCAGATGAAGTGTTTTATTTTATTTCATTTTATACTTTCTTGTTTACCTTCAGTAATTCTTTATTGTATTGTATATTTTTTAAATGAATTGATGTAATTTTGTAACTTTTGCAATTTTGTAATTTTATAACTTTTTTAGTATTTTTATACATTATATATATGTTTGATTTCTCTTCAGTTATTGATGGTTTTCTGTTTGGTGAGAAGTTGGGGGCTAAGGATAGTTATTAGCTAATTGCTACTGTTCTTTCAGAAACTTCTCTTTCACCCCAACACTGAGGGGCCTCCCTGATAAAGATCTCAGTGTTTTTTGGGGTTTAATTTCATTTATTTAAATTATATATTCCTACATTTAAGTTTTGTATTTCCTTTCGCTGCAATTTTGCGCATTGGTTTGTAATTCTCGTTTTGGTTATTCTAATCTTTAAACTTATATATATTTATATATATAAATTCATTTCAATAGTTTTCTATATATATATATATATATATATATCATCCTATGTAGTATCCTTAGTAATCATCCCCCCCTCCACCCCCTACCCCCCCCCCCCCCGAACAATGGTCTCAAAGTATTAAGCTAAATTAGTTGAAATAAGCTTAAAAAAAGAATAAATATAATTAATAATATAATATTAATATTATTTAGAAATATCGACCACTAGGTGGGCAAAGGACAACTTGCTAAAAATAATAATAAGCTTCATTATTCAATTTTAGAACTTCTACTGATCTGATAGTATTAATGACTGCAAACACATACAAATCTTCTTATCTATCCTAATGTACCAGTATAATCTACAAGACTTATAAATTCTCAGATTCAGCAATTGTTTTAGATAATATTTAATTTTCACTTAGAATACTTATACATAATTCATTAGATTTTGTGATTCAAATGGTTTTAACAATAAATAATTACGACTATTTGATCGAAATCTGTCGAATTATTGTTTTAAATAATCGAATTACTTAAGTAAATAAACAAATTGTGAAACTTTGATTTGCTTGACGCCCGTGAACATTGCACGCCTTATATATGTCAAATTAGAAATAAATAGTCGATTTCCATATACATGGGAGTGTCCACTTTATCTGATGTTCCCATCTATCACAGGAGCGGAGCTATATTCAAATGTGTAATGTTACCTCGCTTATTATGTTAAATGGATGAAGAAGCTAAATCGAAGGTGAGGCATATTTTTTTTTACTTTTCTTTTTAAATATTTCTTGCAAAAACGTGATCTAAAAAAAATCGTTAAAATCGCACTAGAATGTTTATCATAGTTCTAAGAACTCCTGATTTTTTTTTTTTTTTTTTTTTATGAAAATTTTAATTTGACGGGAAATGAGCAAAAGCAGTATTCAAATGTTGAATGCAGTTTGTTAAATGGATGAAGAAGCTAACTGGAAGGTCAGACATCTTTTTAAACCCTTTTCTTTTTCAAGTTTGTTTTCCAAAAGTATAGCTGTCAAGTGTTCGGATTTTTTAGATATGTCTACTTTTTATACAATTTTTTTTACAGATTTTGTAACTTTTTCTATGATTAAATAAGTTAAAATTTTCCATATAAAAAAAAGCATCCAAAAACTGGAACACTTTGCAGGTAGATAAAGACTTTATTCAAAAGGTTTTTGAAACCGTACTAAAAGGTTACCGAAAAACTGGAGTTGTAACGTAATAAATAAAAGTTTGTAAGTAAAAATCATTAAAAAAAAAAAAAAAAAAAAAAAAAAAGACTCGCTACAATTGTTTATGGTTGTAATAAGAATATGATCCCTTTTCACGGAAAAAAGAGAGTACTATTGCAGCCATCAATGTGGCAATGCATTATACAGTCGGCAACAAAATTATTCGAGTGCTAGCAATAATCACTATGTAATAAAAGTATATTTAATGCTGTTTTGTTAAATGAATCCTTTTCTAATAATGTTCTTAGAGTGACTAAGAACATGATTCGACAAGGATTTATTTAACAAAAGAGTATTAAGCGTACTTTTTTAATTTCTCTTACCCATAAGGGTAAGTATTGTTTTAGGGTCAAATTTTCGAACCTGAGTTTTTGTTATATTTACACGTTTTGAGGTCCCCTGAATCCGAAAATCATCTTTTTAGCGAATGGTCTGTGTCTCTGTATGTGTGTGTGTCTGTTATCTCAAGAAAAAATAGTAGCAGAAAGTCCAAACTTGGTATTCTAAATGTGTATGATATAGGGATGCTACACTAAGCTTTTCGTTGAGATGAAGCAAATGGTTCGTGTACAGGGACACCCAAGAGAATTCAAATACATTACGTCTATGGGGGGAAATGCAGGTAAGTGGAGTTTAACATCTATAGACTGCACTAAACCAAATGAAATGAATATGTATTTTTTATATGCTTAAAAACATGTCTCATGTAGAATATGGTAGGAAATCATCCACTGTTCATTTACAGGGCTACACAAAGGAACTAGATTATTGTGCGACAATAGCTGAAAAATAATACAAGTTTATTTCAGATTATGCCGTGTATTATTACTGTAGGATTATATTTAGGTACACAATGTGGTCTGTCCATAATCTTCAAATGATATACAGGGCTGCAAATGTTTAAGCGATAACCTTCTTTTTTACTGTTAGTGGAACCTGCTGCACTAGAATATTTTACCATTTCCAGGAAAGCTGGTCAGGAATTGAAATGAATTCCTCATAAACATATGGTGAATAAAATAATGTATGTTTTTAAGCTAAATATTCATCGCTGGTTTTTTGCATATTTACACGTTTTGAGGCTTTCTGATTACCTAAGTCAAGTTTTTTAACGTTTGATTTTTGTCTGTGTCTCTTAAAGTAACTAAAAAGCGAATAATTTAAGAGATCCAAAAGTTGTATTTTCAAGTCAATATAAGTTTGTTGCTGGAAAAGTTTGATTAAGACTGTTAAATTTCAAGGAATGTTGAATGTGAAAGTTGTCTGTATAGTTTTAAGTGAACTTTTAATTTTAATAACAGATTTAAATTCTATATTATTATAGGTGCATTAATGAAACGGGTTTAGGGGAGCGGTAGCCCCCCCCCCTCACACAGAAATAATTATAAATGAAACTCTTCCGAAGCCTAATCTGAATTGTTTAGCATAGGTTTACATAACAGTACTCGTTATCTTACCTCTCAATCTCTAACCTGCATTATTTATCGTATTAAATTTCAAGGTAAGAGAAAGTCGTGTGAGTGGCACACCAAATTATTTATATAGGAATTATTGCTTGCGCTCGAATAATTTTGTTGCCGACTGTACTATATATCTCAAAACGACATCATACTGATATGTATTTTTCGCTTTGGAAAAATCATGTTTTTGCATTGCCTTTGATTAAAATAAGAATTTTTCAGGAAAGGAGTGAAGCTATATTTGAAGGATGAACAAGTTAACTGAAAGGTGAAGCATTTTGTTTTTCTTTTATATTTTTTTCTAAACTTTTTCTACAAAAACTATTTTAAAAACGTTTTAAACCCACACTGAAATGTTTATTATGCTTTTGAGAATTCCAGTTTTTGTTTTGCCTTTAATTATATACTACTTATACCACTTTTTTTTTTTTTTTTACTTTAAGAAACGCTTGAACTGCTTTTTTTTTTCTTTTTCGATTAATAATACGAAGTTTATTAAAAAAATGTAGTATTCAATTAAGAAATAGCGAAAAGCTCTGCAACCTCCTCATTTTTCTTCTATTAATCCTATTTTAATTTAATCAAAAAAAAAAAAAAGGAAAAGAAAGTAGAAAAAGAAAAAGTAAGAAAGTAAGAAAGAAAAATGCGATAAGAAATCGCAAGAAATACTATTTCTATATGGAAATAATAATAGCAGAAAAATTGTGATCTTTGCTGTTACCGCATGATTGGAGTTATCTTTGATGTTACCGCACTTGTTATGTGAAATGCAGGAAGAAGCTAAATGGAAAATGAGGCTCTTCTTTCGCCATTTCTTTCTAAACTACTTTTTAAAAGTTTGATCTAAAAAGTTTTTAAAACCGCACTTAAGTTTTGATCTTTTGAAAATTCCTGTTTTTGTTATGCCTTTAATTAAAATTTCATTTTATCGCCGGTTGGTTGGTTGAGTTTAACGTCGCACTAATACTGCGTTGTGGATAACTGCCGATGGTCTTTGACGCACCTCTAATGAAGTCTTTACCGCCAGAGAAACAATGTAATCTTCAAATACTGAATGCTAACCCTCGCTTGGTAAAAGATGAAGAAGTTAATTGGAAGGTTAGGTTCTCCCGCTCTATCTTTTTCTTTCTGTTCTCCGATAGCTTTATACAAAAGCGTTTTGAAACCATTCTGAATTATCGCACTGCAGATTTTCAATGAGCACTTTTTTCAGCATCGGTATTTTAAAATAGAGTTCCTTTTAAAATAATTTTTCACAATTTATTAAGTCTAATACTGAAAAGTTCTTAAAAAAAAAAAAAAAAAAAAAAAGAAAGAAAGCAGTATTCAAAAATAATGAAGCCCCCAAAAAGTGGTCATTTGAATACCTGCTCAATGAAATACACTGTTGGTTGGTTAGGTTTAACGTAGCACTAGTGCTGCGCTGTGAGAAGCTTGAAATACCCAGAAAAACTAATGTTATGATGAGTAGGTAAGAAAGGAGAGTTCTAGCCCATGAGGGGGGTGCACTGGTGCACCGGCAAGTCGTGCGGGTGTCACGCGGAGCTCGGAGCGTGTCAATCATGTTCACGACCTTTGCGGAGCTCGGAGCAACCTCCTCTGACTTAATCGTGAAACGTGACGAGGGTATTAATGAGGGAATTTAATTAAAAAAATTAATGAGTGGTTTATTGTAAAAGGTGATGATGGTTTTAAAGCGATGTTTGCGGTAGAATGAAAAAAGCAGGATATTGTTTGTGACTCATTAGGAAATTAATTAGGAGGTTAATTAAGAGGTTAATTAGGAGGTTAATTAAGAAATTAATTAAAAAATTAAAAATTTTGAAATAAATAAGGAATCGATTGAATTTAAGGATGTAGATGGGATATAGTATGAAAGAAATAGAGAGGTTTGACTGGGGTTCGAACCCGACACCTCGCAGTAAAAATATTTCAGTAGTTTTCGCGTGTGTGTGAGTGATTTTTATAGTATATGTCTGCAATGTTCTTTTAAAACTATGAATGCTAGTGTCCGAAAAGAATTCAATCGTTTTAATGATATTAATTAGAGAATAATAATTAAGAAAAATATTAATTAAGGATCTTCTTGTAAAAAATCATCAAATATTTTCCGAAAAAAAAGGCAATGAAAGCAAAAATTAAGTATAAAGAATGAAAGAAAGTTTAGAAACATAGATTTTGACTGAGATTCGAACCTGCTACCTTGCAGAAAAAAAAAAAAAAAAAAAAAAATATATTTCAGTAGTTTTCGCATATGTGTGAGTGATTTTTCTATTATATGCCTATGCAGATCTTTTTTAGCCTAAGAATACTATTGTCTGAAAATTAATCAACTATAAAAATGATATTAATTACAGAATAATAATTAAAATAAATTAATAAAAAATAATAATTAAAGATCTTGTAAAAATTCACCAGATGTTTAAAAACTCAAATGTGTAAGTGAAATTAGATTAGGATGAAAGATGAGAATTGTTTTTTGAAAGATAACTAAAAAAGAGTGATTAAAATTTCTTATTAATTAATTAATTGAAGAAAGTTCGTTAAAAAATACTTTTTCCATAAAATTTTTTAAATCGTTAATAATCAGTATCTATTTTAAACTGTATTTATATATATTTTTATTATAAATAGAATAATGTTTGATGAAGAGTGTACGCGAAAGCTAATATTATCCGATTTTTCATTACTATTAATTCTCCTCGAAAACGTGAAGGTCATATCCACCCTCCCCGAACCTGTTATTTCACCCCCTACCCACACCCTCGAAGGGTTTGACAATTCCTGACTTCTTAGAGATGAGAGAGAAAATATCAGATTTTTATTTTTATTTATTTTTTTATTTTTTTTTATTTTATTTTATTTTTTTTTTTTTTAGATTTCCGCTACCTTTTTTAAAATATAAATTCATTTCTTACATTACTTTTGAATAAACTTTACCCGCTTCTACACTTAGAATTTTGGCGAGATTTTAAAACAGTAATATTTTACGATATATTTAACAAGATTTTTAAAGGATTTGGCGATAAGATAATTCAGATTTGGCAAGAAACATACAATATTAATATCGAGTGAAGTAAAATTTTATCACTTGCTAACTTTTTTTCCTGGAGCGAGAACGCTTATTTTATAACCCGAATCCAGTGTTACATATTGGTTATTCGTGTTAGAGATGAGTCTACCCGTAGAGATACCTATTTTAAATCAACCGTTAACCCAATCACGAATGGATGACAAGAATTTGTGCAAATTTCCGATATGTCCAACTTGTGATAGAACATTTTGTAAAAAGTCTAATTTAATTCGACATTTGAAGGTTCATACGGGTGTGAAACCTTTTATTTGTAATGTATGTCAAAAATCATTTAGAAGACCCGACGATTTGAAAAGACATTTAAAAATTCATGAAAAGACTCTTACAGAATATGGATGTGAGCAATGCAATGAAAGTTTTAATCACAAGTATGATTTATCGATTCATGTTAGAAAAAATCATAAAAAAACTTTATCTAAGCATGTTTGTGATGCATGTAGTGAAATCTTCAGATGGAAATATGAATTATTGAAACACATAAGAAAAAATCATCGAAAGCCTTCGCCCCAACATTTTTGTGAATCATGTAATGAAGTATTCAATAGTAAAATTGATTTGTATTGTCATTTACATACTTCAGTCAGACATCAGTCAACACCAAAGACTGCAGAAAATTCTTCCCAAGATTCACTTAAGGAGAAAACTAAGTTTTTTAAAAGACGAAGTGCTGTTTTTGTACATACATCCACTATCTTTGACAATGAAAATAATGATATGGATTTGTTATCATTTTTTAAAAATTTAAGAACTAACATTTTAACCGAATTGAACTTTCAATTAAGTGATAAAAAAGGGATGAAATGGTTTATAGTTGTTAAACTCACCCTTAAACGTTCTATGGATGGTAAAGAAGAATTTATTTCCCATCATTTGCAATCAAAAACCTTTACTACATCTTCATCAAGTGATTTGAATAATGATCTTGAAAATGCTTTCAACAAAATGATAGAAAGTTTTGAAGAATTTACTGATCAAGAATTAGGTTGTACTTTAGTTGAAATTAGCAAATTACAACTTTGTATGGTAAAATTTTAACTCGTGTATCACCTATCTCATGTATTTTCATTATATTCAATAAATTGGAAAACAAAAGTTTCTACATAATTTGTTAAATAAAACCCAACATTAGTTATTTTAAGACATATTCCCTAAGAATTATTCAATAATCTATGTCAAATAAAGACTTCCCAACTACATTTTTTTACCACTTTTCACTACTTTTCATCACTTTACCATAGTGAAATGGTCCACGTCAATGCTGCATTCACTCAGTTTTTCTTTTCCAGATACCAAGTTTGTAAATGATGAACGCTAACTTTGAAAAAATTCAGAGCTGAAAAAATATTAATATATGTTTTATTAAATACATTCATGTTCACAGATGCATACTTAAGTTTTCTAAAGTGTATTTTATCATACTTAAAAAATATTTTAACCAAGTATTGTCGATTACAAACATATGTATACTTGAAAAATTTTACAAAGTATTTTAGAAATTAAGATAACTTATTCTTGAATAAAAATATAAGAAACTCATTTTTACTAATGTTAAGAATGAAAATGTAAGGTAAAATCTCATTCATATAAATTTAAGACACTACAAATATTTGAAAAATCATGAAGTGTGGACTTTTAATGTTTCACATATGTTACTAACGCATCTTATTTTTCAAAGTACTAAGTTTTTTAAAGTCATTTAGTTTGAAGTTTTTCACACAAATGTTTATAAACGAAATTTTTTGTAAATGAAAAATTTTACACAAATTATTTTAATACAAATACTATCACAGAAAAATTAACTTTTTGTTTTAAATTGAAAATGTAAGCTAAAAATCGAACACTTATCAAATTTAGAAGCTGCAGATGTATGAAGAAATCATGAACTTGAAACTTATGTATTAACAACCTTCCTTCTTTGAAAATACTAAACCACGAGTTTTGACAAATCTGTAATCAACTGTTAAAAAAATCATAGATCTTAGAATATTTTTTACCCTAAAAAGTTTAACGTAGATGCGACATCCATAAAAATTCAGAGTGAAAGTGTCCAAATTATCTGTTTAGACATGTTGATAAACTAGAATTTTCCACAAGATTCGAGTATTATAGCAAGGTATGAGATAACATTTGGGTAAATTTCCACTAATATTGGCGATAGTTATAAAAATTTGGCATGAAATAAGAGAATTTGGTGTAAATTCTTAAGTAAAACTGATGAACGAAGAAAAAATTTGAATTAGTTACTACTATCTTTTCTCGCTGTAGAGTTGTCTAAGTTCTCATACTTAGTAGTTTTTAAACATTTTTAAAGTCTTACTTTTAGAGTGATTTTTTATACTTTTCTAAACTGAAGTACAAAATGGATAATACTTTATCGTCTGAGGAGACTCACGTTTCTGTTCAACACCCCCCTTCATCAAGTTTTGAAGATGAGAAGTTATCCAAGCTTTTTATTTGTCCAACATGCAATAAGTCATTTTTTAAAAAATCCTATCTTACTAGACATGTTAGGGTTCACAATGATATTAAACCTAATATTTGTTACGTGTGTGAGAAAGGATTTGTTACTTTACATCGTTTAAAAAGACACATGGAAACCCATAGAAAAATTTCCATAAGATACAAATGTGAATATTGTATTGAAAATTTCAATCGCAAGTGTGATTTATTTAAACATAAGAGATTATTTCATCAAAAAGTCTTAAATGAACATGTATGTATTACTTGTAAAGATGCTTTTAAACACAAGTATGAATTAGAAAAACACAAGAGGGTGCATTATCGTAAACCTGAGTATCTATGTGAGGAATGTTCTATAACCTTTTCAACTAAACATGCTTTTTCAAAGCATAAGCGTAAAAGTCATAAAAAGACTTTACATACATACTGTTGCGACGAATGTACTGATACTTTTTCAAATAAACGGCATTTTTTAAAACATAAGAGAAATATGCATAAAAAATCTTCAATGCAAACTAGATGTGATGAATGCAGTGAAAATTTTCAGTGTAAGTATGAGTTATTGCAACATAAGAGAAAGAATCATCTTAAAGACTTTAACATACGTAGAAATTGTAATGAACGAAGTACTAACAATGAATTACCAACAGTTAATAATGACAGTGAGAATCTGGACTTGTTAAATTTTTTGGATAATTTTCACATTGAATGTATGAATGGTGTTTTTGACTTACCTTCCAACAACTTTCAGAATGAAAATATGGACTTAGACTTAAAAAATTTTTTGAACAATTCGAATGTGGAATATACAAGTGAAAATAATATTGATGATTTATCTACCAAAGTTGAAAATAAGGACTTAAATAATTTTAACCTGATACAAACTGATTTACCTCTAGTAAACTGCGACAATGAAAATCTAGACTTGCTAAATTTTTTGAATAACTTTAATATCGAATGTATGAACGATATCCCAACAATATAGATTTGTGCGAATTTGCTGTTTTGTATTATTGTGAATGAATTTCAAATAAAAAGATTTCAATGAAAATGGTTTGTTTTAATTTTTATTACAAAATCACCTTTTATATAATATTTTCTATTAGAATACAAACTTAAGTGTCATCTTTTTAAAATAAAAACATGTAAAAAGTTTACTTGTGTGTTAACGATATACTTTTTCATTACTGTAGAAGTATTGTTTGAGTATAATATTTAAACACTAAGTAAAAATTATACACGATAGCAGTTTTATAAACTATCAAACTTACATCGAAGAAGAAAAAACTTGTAAAATTGTTTTACCACACAACTGTAAAGTACTTGTGAAAATCTTAAATGAATTTATCTTAATAACAATTTTCCTGAAAAACTAACTTATAAAAATTTTAGATATAATTATGAAGTTCGTATTTTCCTAAGTATCACGTTTGAATCTTACTTTGAATATGCATCATCAAAGTGTTTTGTACTTTAACTAAAATCACAATCTCTATTCTAAAGAGTGTAAAAATAATTTTTGAGTAACAACTTTTATATATAGATACTTTCACGATTGTATTTTAACTTTTTTTTATTTTTAGAATACAGAAAATATTTTATAAGAATTGTGAAAGATTAATTTTAGGAGTTTGTAAAATTTCACAATTTTTTTCTTAAACATTTTTGTCAAATGCTTTCCTGACGTCACATCACTTAGAAAAAATTAATTGTTTTTAGCAGAATTGCTAACACAAAGCATTAAGTTAGAAAATTTGTAGATAAAACTTAAAAGGTATGAAAAACCATATGTGATGTAATAACAGAAATATATATAGTTTCAAGTTTAGACATGGTTGAACAAGCTTGAGGAGATGCTAAAACCTGTTGCTGACGTCATAACGCGTGTGATGGAAGATTATAATCATTGGATATGAGTTCCCCCTAATACACTACGTCACGAACCCATGATGTGACAAAAACAACCATTTTGCTCACACTTCTCCCCTTTGTTGGACTTATATTATTTTACTCTGCATATTAACGATAATCTGTAAAAAAACTTTGTCGTTTTTACACTTTGTTGTCAAAAGTTTTCGTCTAAACATCAAATGATATATTTTAGTCATCTTTTCAGTATAAGGAAAGTTGATACTTTTCTCATGTATAGTAAAATTATGATTAATCGAAATCCCGATATGACTTAAACCACTGTCCTATAGAAATATTTCAAACATATATGTTTAAAACACTGATGTTTTACCCCAATGAGAATAATGAGTGTGATTTAGAAGTATTTCAATCATATATACAGCCTCATGTACATGAAAAACTTAAGTCTGAATTAAAAGAAAAGCATACCCTGAAGCGGTATATGGTTATGAAAGTATCCTTGGAGCGTAAAAAACCTGATGAAGACATGGAGGAGACACATACATATTTTAGAAGTTCCTGTATTATCGAACTTATCGAAGATACTATTGAACAGCATATTAGCGAAGGATATGCAAAAATTAATATGTCCTTAGAAGAATTCATCCAAAAATTCACTATTAGGAATTTAAAATGGCTAAATACCATCCTCTAGCTGCTAGTAGCTATATTAAGCTACCTTCAAAACTTGTTTAAAAAGATTTGGGGCGTCACATATTTCTACAAATGTGACGGGTGGAGGTGGGACCCCAAGTAAATAAATTAAAAAAATTTCTATATATCATTCAAAAATAAAACTTAATCTTGAAAAATAGTAGTGTGAATTTGTTTAAGTTCATACGTAAAAACTTGTACACATATATGTACCTTCGTGAATTAATATGCACTAGTTTTACATGTCACTGAGTTATGTTTTACTAATTTCATATTTATCCTCATCTGTCACGAATACATAATTTAACAAAAAGTACTTATGTTTACCCACAATTCTTGACTTATATTATTTTATTTTGTGTATTAAACTGACGACCTGTAAAAAACTTTATCGTTTTTATACACTTTGAAGTAAAAATTTTCACTCTAAACATCGAATTATCTTTTTGCAAACATGAATTGATATGTATTCGTTTTAAATATCACTAAGTTACATTATACCAAAGTATATTTTCTAATATTTAAACAATTTTCATTTTACAAAAATTAACTTGTATGCATTTCTAGGTCTTTAATAAAAATCTTTTAATTTTTTTCTCTCAAAGACTTTAAACTATTGGAGATGTTTGTACTTTAAGTACAATCCAATACTATTTGCATAACAATGTGGAACACCATATGTTAAGAAAATCTTAAATTTTGACTAAGTTGCAAATCTCAGTGAAAGTATTTTAAGATTACTTTGCTAAAATTTACTAAGTATTACAATATTTTTCAGTTATTAAACGAAAAATTGTTAATTTTAGATTGTATTTAACAATATTTCCTAACGATTATAATTACAAGCATGTGTATGTGACTTAGTGATATTTAAAACAAATACATATCAATTCATGTTTGCAAAAAGATAATTCGATGTTTAGAGTGAAAATTTTTACTTCAAAGTGTATAAAAACGATAAAGTTTTTTACAGGTCGTCAGTTTAATACACAAAATAAAATAATATAAGTCAAGAATTGTGGGTAAACATAAGTACTTTTTGTTAAATTATGTATTCGTGACAGATGAGGATAAATATGAAATTAGTAAAACATAACTCAGTGACATGTAAAACTAGTGCATATTAATTCACGAAGGTACATATATGTGTACAAGTTTTTACGTATGAACTTAAACAAATTCACACTACTATTTTTCAAGATTAAGTTTTATTTTTGAATGATATATAGAAATTTTTTTAATTTATTTACTTGGGGTCCCACCTCCACCCGTCACATTTGTAGAAATATGTGACGCCCCAAATCTTTTTAAACAAGTTTTGAAGGTAGCTTAATATAGCTACTAGCAGCTAGAGGATGGTATTTAGCCATTTTAAATTCCTAATAGTGAATTTTTGGATGAATTCTTCTAAGGACATATTAATTTTTGCATATCCTTCGCTAATATGCTGTTCAATAGTATCTTCGATAAGTTCGATAATACAGGAACTTCTAAAATATGTATGTGTCTCCTCCATGTCTTCATCAGGTTTTTTACGCTCCAAGGATACTTTCATAACCATATACCGCTTCAGGGTATGCTTTTCTTTTAATTCAGACTTAAGTTTTTCATGTACATGAGGCTGTATATATGATTGAAATACTTCTAAATCACACTCATTATTCTCATTGGGGTAAAACATCAGTGTTTTAAACATATATGTTTGAAATATTTCTATAGGACAGTGGTTTAAGTCATATCGGGATTTCGATTAATCATAATTTTACTATACATGAGAAAAGTATCAACTTTCCTTATACTGAAAAGATGACTAAAATATATCATTTGATGTTTAGACGAAAACTTTTGACAACAAAGTGTAAAAACGACAAAGTTTTTTTACAGATTATCGTTAATATGCAGAGTAAAATAATATAAGTCCAACAAAGGGGAGAAGTGTGAGCAAAATGGTTGTTTTTGTCACATCATGGGTTCGTGACGTAGTGTATTAGGGGGAACTCATATCCAATGATTATAATCTTCCATCACACGCGTTATGACGTCAGCAACAGGTTTTAGCATCTCCTCAAGCTTGTTCAACCATGTCTAAACTTGAAACTATATATATTTCTGTTATTACATCACATATGGTTTTTCATACCTTTTAAGTTTTATCTACAAATTTTCTAACTTAATGCTTTGTGTTAGCAATTCTGCTAAAAACAATTAATTTTTTCTAAGTGATGTGACGTCAGGAAAGCATTTGACAAAAATGTTTAAGAAAAAAATTGTGAAATTTTACAAACTCCTAAAATTAATCTTTCACAATTCTTATAAAATATTTTCTGTATTCTAAAAATAAAAAAAAGTTAAAATACAATCGTGAAAGTATCTATATATAAAAGTTGTTACTCAAAAATTATTTTTACACTCTTTAGAATAGAGATTGTGATTTTAGTTAAAGTACAAAACACTTTGATGATGCATATTCAAAGTAAGATTCAAACGTGATACTTAGGAAAATACGAACTTCATAATTATATCTAAAATTTTTATAAGTTAGTTTTTCAGGAAAATTGTTATTAAGATAAATTCATTTAAGATTTTCACAAGTACTTTACAGTTGTGTGGTAAAACAATTTTACAAGTTTTTTCTTCTTCGATGTAAGTTTGATAGTTTATAAAACTGCTATCGTGTATAATTTTTACTTAGTGTTTAAATATTATACTCAAACAATACTTCTACAGTAATGAAAAAGTATATCGTTAACACACAAGTAAACTTTTTACATGTTTTTATTTTAAAAAGATGACACTTAAGTTTGTATTCTAATAGAAAATATTATATAAAAGGTGATTTTGTAATAAAAATTAAAACAAACCATTTTCATTGAAATCTTTTTATTTGAAATTCATTCACAATAATACAAAACAGCAAATTCGCACAAATCTATATTGTTGGGATATCGTTCATACATTCGATATTAAAGTTATTCAAAAAATTTAGCAAGTCTAGATTTTCATTGTCGCAGTTTACTAGAGGTAAATCAGTTTGTATCAGGTTAAAATTATTTAAGTCCTTATTTTCAACTTTGGTAGATAAATCATCAATATTATTTTCACTTGTATATTCCACATTCGAATTGTTCAAAAAATTTTTTAAGTCTAAGTCCATATTTTCATTCTGAAAGTTGTTGGAAGGTAAGTCAAAAACACCATTCATACATTCAATGTGAAAATTATCCAAAAAATTTAACAAGTCCAGATTCTCACTGTCATTATTAACTGTTGGTAATTCATTGTTAGTACTTCGTTCATTACAATTTCTACGTATGTTAAAGTCTTTAAGATGATTCTTTCTCTTATGTTGCAATAACTCATACTTACACTGAAAATTTTCACTGCATTCATCACATCTAGTTTGCATTGAAGATTTTTTATGCATATTTCTCTTATGTTTTAAAAAATGCCGTTTATTTGAAAAAGTATCAGTACATTCGTCGCAACAGTATGTATGTAAAGTCTTTTTATGACTTTTACGCTTATGCTTTGAAAAAGCATGTTTAGTTGAAAAGGTTATAGAACATTCCTCACATAGATACTCAGGTTTACGATAATGCACCCTCTTGTGTTTTTCTAATTCATACTTGTGTTTAAAAGCATCTTTACAAGTAATACATACATGTTCATTTAAGACTTTTTGATGAAATAATCTCTTATGTTTAAATAAATCACACTTGCGATTGAAATTTTCAATACAATATTCACATTTGTATCTTATGGAAATTTTTCTATGGGTTTCCATGTGTCTTTTTAAACGATGTAAAGTAACAAATCCTTTCTCACACACGTAACAAATATTAGGTTTAATATCATTGTGAACCCTAACATGTCTAGTAAGATAGGATTTTTTAAAAAATGACTTATTGCATGTTGGACAAATAAAAAGCTTGGATAACTTCTCATCTTCAAAACTTGATGAAGGGGGGTGTTGAACAGAAACGTGAGTCTCCTCAGACGATAAAGTATTATCCATTTTGTACTTCAGTTTAGAAAAGTATAAAAAATCACTCTAAAAGTAAGACTTTAAAAATGTTTAAAAACTACTAAGTATGAGAACTTAGACAACTCTACAGCGAGAAAAGATAGTAGTAACTAATTCAAATTTTTTCTTCGTTCATCAGTTTTACTTAAGAATTTACACCAAATTCTCTTATTTCATGCCAAATTTTTATAACTATCGCCAATATTAGTGGAAATTTACCCAAATGTTATCTCATACCTTGCTATAATACTCGAATCTTGTGGAAAATTCTAGTTTATCAACATGTCTAAACAGATAATTTGGACACTTTCACTCTGAATTTTTATGGATGTCGCATCTACGTTAAACTTTTTAGGGTAAAAAATATTCTAAGATCTATGATTTTTTTAACAGTTGATTACAGATTTGTCAAAACTCGTGGTTTAGTATTTTCAAAGAAGGAAGGTTGTTAATACATAAGTTTCAAGTTCATGATTTCTTCATACATCTGCAGCTTCTAAATTTGATAAGTGTTCGATTTTTAGCTTACATTTTCAATTTAAAACAAAAAGTTAATTTTTCTGTGATAGTATTTGTATTAAAATAATTTGTGTAAAATTTTTCATTTACAAAAAATTTCGTTTATAAACATTTGTGTGAAAAACTTCAAACTAAATGACTTTAAAAAACTTAGTACTTTGAAAAATAAGATGCGTTAGTAACATATGTGAAACATTAAAAGTCCACACTTCATGATTTTTCAAATATTTGTAGTGTCTTAAATTTATATGAATGAGATTTTACCTTACATTTTCATTCTTAACATTAGTAAAAATGAGTTTCTTATATTTTTATTCAAGAATAAGTTATCTTAATTTCTAAAATACTTTGTAAAATTTTTCAAGTATACATATGTTTGTAATCGACAATACTTGGTTAAAATATTTTTTAAGTATGATAAAATACACTTTAGAAAACTTAAGTATGCATCTGTGAACATGAATGTATTTAATAAAACATATATTAATATTTTTTCAGCTCTGAATTTTTTCAAAGTTAGCGTTCATCATTTACAAACTTGGTATCTGGAAAAGAAAAACTGAGTGAATGCAGCATTGACGTGGACCATTTCACTATGGTAAAGTGATGAAAAGTAGTGAAAAGTGGTAAAAAAATGTAGTTGGGAAGTCTTTATTTGACATAGATTATTGAATAATTCTTAGGGAATATGTCTTAAAATAACTAATGTTGGGTTTTATTTAACAAATTATGTAGAAACTTTTGTTTTCCAATTTATTGAATATAATGAAAATACATGAGATAGGTGATACACGAGTTAAAATTTTACCATACAAAGTTGTAATTTGCTAATTTCAACTAAAGTACAACCTAATTCTTGATCAGTAAATTCTTCAAAACTTTCTATCATTTTGTTGAAAGCATTTTCAAGATCATTATTCAAATCACTTGATGAAGATGTAGTAAAGGTTTTTGATTGCAAATGATGGGAAATAAATTCTTCTTTACCATCCATAGAACGTTTAAGGGTGAGTTTAACAACTATAAACCATTTCATCCCTTTTTTATCACTTAATTGAAAGTTCAATTCGGTTAAAATGTTAGTTCTTAAATTTTTAAAAAATGATAACAAATCCATATCATTATTTTCATTGTCAAAGATAGTGGATGTATGTACAAAAACAGCACTTCGTCTTTTAAAAAACTTAGTTTTCTCCTTAAGTGAATCTTGGGAAGAATTTTCTGCAGTCTTTGGTGTTGACTGATGTCTGACTGAAGTATGTAAATGACAATACAAATCAATTTTACTATTGAATACTTCATTACATGATTCACAAAAATGTTGGGGCGAAGGCTTTCGATGATTTTTTCTTATGTGTTTCAATAATTCATATTTCCATCTGAAGATTTCACTACATGCATCACAAACATGCTTAGATAAAGTTTTTTTATGATTTTTTCTAACATGAATCGATAAATCATACTTGTGATTAAAACTTTCATTGCATTGCTCACATCCATATTCTGTAAGAGTCTTTTCATGAATTTTTAAATGTCTTTTCAAATCGTCGGGTCTTCTAAATGATTTTTGACATACATTACAAATAAAAGGTTTCACACCCGTATGAACCTTCAAATGTCGAATTAAATTAGACTTTTTACAAAATGTTCTATCACAAGTTGGACATATCGGAAATTTGCACAAATTCTTGTCATCCATTCGTGATTGGGTTAACGGTTGATTTAAAATAGGTATCTCTACGGGTAGACTCATCTCTAACACGAATAACCAATATGTAACACTGGATTCGGGTTATAAAATAAGCGTTCTCGCTCCAGGAAAAAAAGTTAGCAAGTGATAAAATTTTACTTCACTCGATATTAATATTGTATGTTTCTTGCCAAATCTGAATTATCTTATCGCCAAATCCTTTAAAAATCTTGTTAAATATATCGTAAAATATTACTGTTTTAAAATCTCGCCAAAATTCTAAGTGTAGAAGCGGGTAAAGTTTATTCAAAAGTAATGTAAGAAATGAATTTATATTTTAAAAAAGGTAGCGGAAATCTAAAAAAAAAAAAAATAAAAAAATAAAAAAAATAAAAAAATAAATAAAAATAAAAATCTGATATTTTCTCTCTCATCTCTAAGAAGTCAGGAATTGTCAAACCCTTCGAGGGTGTGGGTAGGGGGTGAAATAACAGGTTCGGGGAGGGTGGATATGACCTTCACGTTTTCGAGGAGAATTAATAGTAATGAAAAATCGGATAATATTAGCTTTCGCGTACACTCTTCATCAAACATTATTCTATTTATAATAAAAATATATATAAATACAGTTTAAAATAGATACTGATTATTAACGATTTAAAAAATTTTATGGAAAAAGTATTTTTTAACGAACTTTCTTCAATTAATTAATTAATAAGAAATTTTAATCACTCTTTTTTAGTTATCTTTCAAAAAACAATTCTCATCTTTCATCCTAATCTAATTTCACTTACACATTTGAGTTTTTAAACATCTGGTGAATTTTTACAAGATCTTTAATTATTATTTTTTATTAATTTATTTTAATTATTATTCTGTAATTAATATCATTTTTATAGTTGATTAATTTTCAGACAATAGTATTCTTAGGCTAAAAAAGATCTGCATAGGCATATAATAGAAAAATCACTCACACATATGCGAAAACTACTGAAATATATTTTTTTTTTTTTTTTTTTTTCTGCAAGGTAGCAGGTTCGAATCTCAGTCAAAATCTATGTTTCTAAACTTTCTTTCATTCTTTATACTTAATTTTTGCTTTCATTGCCTTTTTTTTCGGAAAATATTTGATGATTTTTTACAAGAAGATCCTTAATTAATATTTTTCTTAATTATTATTCTCTAATTAATATCATTAAAACGATTGAATTCTTTTCGGACACTAGCATTCATAGTTTTAAAAGAACATTGCAGACATATACTATAAAAATCACTCACACACACGCGAAAACTACTGAAATATTTTTACTGCGAGGTGTCGGGTTCGAACCCCAGTCAAACCTCTCTATTTCTTTCATACTATATCCCATCTACATCCTTAAATTCAATCGATTCCTTATTTATTTCAAAATTTTTAATTTTTTAATTAATTTCTTAATTAACCTCCTAATTAACCTCTTAATTAACCTCCTAATTAATTTCCTAATGAGTCACAAACAATATCCTGCTTTTTTCATTCTACCGCAAACATCGCTTTAAAACCATCATCACCTTTTACAATAAACCACTCATTAATTTTTTTAATTAAATTCCCTCATTAATACCCTCGTCACGTTTCACGATTAAGTCAGAGGAGGTTGCTCCGAGCTCCGCAAAGGTCGTGAACATGATTGACACGCTCCGAGCTCCGCGTGACACCCGCACGACTTGCCGGTGCACCAGTGCACCCCCCTCATGGGCTAGAACTCTCCTTTCTTACCTACTATGATGTAATACTTTGTAAACAAACAACATAAATTTCAAATATTCCCACTATTTTTTTCGGGTCAAAATAAGAGTATGATTCTTCATCACGCGAAAAAAAGTAAGCACAAGTGCAGGATCAAAGTTGAAATGCCCTGAACTGTAGAAATATACACCTTGCCTTTAAGTATTTATTTATTTTTGGCTTTTATTTGTGGATCTTAGGGTACTTGGTTCGATTTCAGGTAACGGTTACGCTCCCTGGCTGTTACTTACAAGTTCTTCTTGCTGTTACACTGTTATGTGCTATCTGTTCTCATCTCGACAAAGACCTGCAAGTGGACTTCGAGTCAAGTTTACAAGTCGTATATCTGTGTAAACCAAAAATAAATAAATATTGCTTTTCAAAATTCATACTTTCGTTTTTTTTCATGAAAGTTTGAATTTTTCGGGGAAGGAGCAAAGCAAATTCAAATGCTACACGTCACATCGCTTCCTTTGCTAAATGGAGGAAAAGACAACTAGAAAGTGAAACATAAATGAGCCCGTTTTTGGAAATTCATTGTTTTGTTTTGACTTCGATTAGAAATTAAATTGGTCGAAACGGCAGATAGGGAATAGAAACTAAGTTTAATTAGTTTACTGTCAAATGTTATTTACTCCCCACAGTGGTAAAAAATGGCATATTCTAATGGTTAAATCAACTAAGCATTTGGTAATCTGTTAATCCACCAAACAAATAACTAGTTCTATTAATATGATAATACGTATCTAAAAGAAAAAAAAAATTAAGAAATGATTTTTAATTATTGTGAATTTATCAAAGAGTAGTTTTCACTGGAGTGCCGTGTAAAATGTATCTAATGACAAAATGAAAAACATGTTAATTAATCGGGAGATATGCTTCACATGCGTGTATAGTTATAAAGTATTTAAATTTGTATAATAATCATTCTCACTTATACAGTAATATATATATATATATATATATAAATTTTGTCGGATAAATTTTACAGATGTGCATACAAGAATTTGTAAATGAAAAATATTGATAATTTGAGCCAAATAGGGTTTGAACAGTAGGTAGCTAAATAGATATTGTTTAATAGATATCCTGAACATATAATAATATGCAGATGTGCCAGCTTCTTAATTTATTTTCTAGCATTGTTAGTTAGTATCTACGTTTTTTCACACCACTTTCGTTGTACAGTAATTTCCCCCAAAGTATAATTACGTTTAAATAAGAAAATAATACTCTTAAAACTTAAAAATCAGGAGTAAAAGCTTTGTTTTACTGATAATTTAATTACTATCCTCATCAGGGAATCAGGTGTATAAATATGAACAAGAGACCTATATTCTTCTATAATGAGCATATACATTAAAAGAAATAAAAATCTATCGTGTGCTATATTCATTGCCATTGTTCAAAAGACAAAGAAAATTTACCTTTACCAAACGAAACACAATACGGCAATTCATACTGATATATTAGAAAACTATTTTACCCACTAAAGCTCACAGATCTTTAACATCAGCGGCTAGCACATAAAAAAAAAAAAAAGACCGAAAAAAATTCCATTCTTGTGCCGAAAATCAATAAAACTATTAATCGAGTTCCAAATAGCAATGTGGGCCGTAAATATCACTGAAGAAATGCCAACAATTGTTTTGTGAAGGAGGGAAGGAAAGAAAAAAGAAATCCGAAAGGAAGACTGTAGTAACTGTTTAGATTTATGTTCAAAAGAAAAGAAAGGTCCGTTTTGTGCATGATCAGCTTCTTCCTCCATCAATCCGGCGGTGGTTTATTTTTGTGAGAGACAGTGGACAGACATTCATATATAGCGGTGTCTATGAGATCGTGATTGTGAAACAATGAGGTGTACAAGGCCTTTTGCAAGGCGTAGAAATTATTACCGACGATCTCTGGAATGTGAGGTTTTTCAAGAATAGCCGTCCATTGTAATAGAAGTTGCTTGAACTAAGACAAACTACGCTTTCTTCTAAAAGTACATGTTGAGGTACTTTTGGCAAGATTTTGTGTAAAAGTACACATAGCATTCAGTCGAGAAGAATGCGAAGTTTGTTAGTTATCTTTTACTCCTTTTTTTATTTTCCAAGTCTGGTTTATGTGGTCCCGAAAGAGTTATTACTGAAAAAAACTTCAGCATTTTCTTTTGAATGTTATGAAAATTCGAATAATTCTAATTTGAGGATTTATTCTACAAAGCAAGGTTACTAAAAACCGTCCTGGGTTTGTAATAACTTTTTAGCCCTTTGTGTATCGATGGTACTTTAAAGCCCCACAGGTTAAAATGCATGTAAAATCGGGATTTATGGAAGTTATATCAAAGGTATTTTTACGATCAAACACATATATTTTACTTTAAATTCACTCAATGGTACTAAACGCTACATGAAGCCATTTTCATTAGGATTTTACACCATGCTATCACTGTTTTTAATTAACAGTTTTTCAGGTTTTTAATTTGTGTTATAATTAATTTATATATTACTTCAAGAATTTTCCACCAATCTTAGGAAATGTATAAAAATGGTGAAACATAAACACTTTCTGCCATTTTGTTTTTCAAGGTCCTGATTAAATTTCTACATTTATGTATTAATGACACAATAAATTATTACCGTACTAAATCCTCATATACATAATTTTTATTGCTTATATACTTAAAAATTTGTCTTGAGTAATTAAAAAAGTATTTGAAATACATTTTTTGTTTATTTCATAACTTGGTAAATAAAAGATAACATATAATGAAAGATTACATATTAATACATGATCTAATTCAAATACTGGACAGCCATATTTCCAAAAGAAATTCGTTTAATTCGTCAAGAGGTATATTAGTATATGTAGAATAACAGTATAACACGTTATTTAAAAACAGTAAAATTATTAAAATATGTTCATCAATATTAAAACTTAATGTGTTTCGCAGATACATTTTCTAGGACATAGCAGAGAAATTACAAGCTGATACGTATTAGTAAAAGTTTCAACAGCTGTAGCAGTCCACTATAAGTAAAAAATATCAAAACTCCGTTTGAATACTTTATAAGAAATTCAAACACACATATTTCAAATAGATATCATTTTTCATTGGGTAAGAATACGACCCTAGGTAGTAAGAACACTACAGTAAATAGTACGCTGCATACAAAAAGATAACAGTTACTTATTTGTAATTCTATGAAGTCCTTTATTTCTGTAGTAAGAGATATAAGGTTAGTTTCTTTAATATAATCGTATTCCTCAGTATTCATATTTTGAATTAAAAAAAAAAAAGTACGTATCCATCACTGTTGAGTTATAAAGCGAATAAACATAGAAAACAAAACTGGTGCCTATTTGTATAATAACTTATTTTTTTCTTCAAATAGTATACGAACACATCATGTATCTCTAAAACAAAATATTTTTATTAAAGGGAAGTTCACCCATTTGCTTTAAAAAGTTCATATATTCTGTTAGGCATAAATAAAATCAATAATATTACAAATCTGTATTTGGCAAAAATTTTCCGTAAATATGAATCGGAACTTCTTTGAGCTGGGATATTGTTTCATATTGGCATCCATCCTTGTAGATATTACCAACAACTGTAGCCCAAATGTCTTTCATAGGATTCATATCCGGATTGTTGCGTGATTAGGGTAAGACATTGATACAGTTTTCGTGAAATCAATTTTTGCAGTGTTAAATGTGTGGATTAATGCTCCACTATATTGGAGAATCCAGTTTTCACCCCCGAGGTCACAGATAAATGGCCGAAGTTCACTGCACAGTGTTACAGTGTTATCTTTGAGATTTTGCCTACCACTAAAAATACTAAATTTGTCCTCCGCTGTAGCCGATATAGCTAATCACACCATCACGCCACCACCACCATGACCAAATTGCCGTGTAAAGTGCATTTCGATTACATTCCCTAAACAGTGCCAAAAATATTTACATTCCACTGGGACGTCTAAATTAATTATTTATTTCATCTGAAAAAACTGCAAACATCCATTCTGTACTTTAGGACATAAAGGTCTGACCCCACTGCAGGTGTTCAGCAAAATGATGCTCCTTCTGAAATGGAAGAGCTTCAGTGATTAAAGTAGTTAAAAAGTGTCTGAGAAATTTTTACATTATTAAACATTGTGTCTATCTGATTATTAGGAATTGGTGTTTCAGTCTTCAATGCAATTTTTTTTTTTTTTTTTTTTTTTTTTTCTAAGGGAAATTTTCGTCTGTCATCTCTCTTCCTCTAAAACTCCCGTTTACTTTTTCCCAAGAGGAAGAAACAATACATGTACCTATACATAAGTTTTTATTGTTTAGTTGTTACTATTAACAATAAAAAGTTTCCTAATGAGTGAATAAAAATAATCCTCATTATGCCCATTTACATGAAACTGTGTCCTAGGTTGCCTTATTCAGAATTATGAAAAACTAGATTTCACTGGCACCTGTTAAGCGACATGCACCCAAATTTCATAGAATCCAGCTTATCTCAAATTGCGACTATACTTACTAAATTTCTTGAAATTGTATGAATTGGTAGTTGCATTGGTAGTAGCCAAATAATTTTTGTCCCGCATGCACGGAGACACACGTCCTTGAAAAAATGGTCAAATCTTGTTCAAGACATTTTAAAGTGTAAAAAACCGTAAGTTGAAAATTTTTTCGTTGGTTATTTGGTAAAAGTCTACTTTTTCTATTGTACTTGATTTAAATTGGAAAAGAAAAAGGGGTTTATTTACAACGATTAGTAATATTTTTAATTTGGGTTTAACGCATACGCCTCACAGTGGATCGAACAATGTTAAAATACGAACATAGGCCCAAAAATCAACCTCTAAATAACTGATATTTTGCAGTGAAATAATTTAAAAGAATGTCTAAAAAATACAAATATATGGTTATTTCTTCAATTACACGAAGTTTTGTTGTATATAAATAAGTTCAAAACGAAAACTTTCAGAAATAAGATTTTTCGATGAATTTCAGTGACTTTATTTGAATAGCCATCAAGTGGCACTTACGATAACTATGAAAAAATACGAAATAAAAATACTTTTAATAATATCCTAATAAAAGTTTAAGGTACTTCTGCCAACATTTTGTTGGTTTTTTTATGTTGTGATTCACGCATGAAATGTGAATATAAAATTAACAACAAAATTAAATTTATAAGTTGCGTAACTTTTTTTGTCCAAAATTGTCCAAAATTTCAAACACATTTTACTACTCCCAAAAGTATGTAGTTTAATCTGTGAAAAGGATTTGCGCCATAAATCGCCACTTTTAGAGTAAAATAAATTTTTATTCTGTTTACCCTCAAATTATCAATCGAGAAATTTATCTGAATAACTGTATTCATTAATGACAGAAAATAAATAAAAATTTTTATCGTGAAAATATTATAGAATTTAGATGATTAATATAAATTTAATAAATCAGAAATTAATTTTTTTTTTTTTTTAAATATTTAATAAAATAATTAATTTTACTTTAATGGTACTGAAAAGTACCGTTGGACCCAAAAAAGGAGGGAAATGTAAATAGTTGCCGTGATTTGTCATAAAATGTTAAAATTAAGTAAAGTTTTAACGTTAAATAATCAAATGCTAAAACTAAATAATGTAATAACATATTACGATTTAAAGTAAAAGTTCCTGTGTTTCAGGAAAAAGTTCCTTCCTTTGCACATTTCTTTTATTCGTTCTCATGTTGAAATCAGGGGGTCAGATGTTAATAACAAGTGATGTAGCAAATCTTCGTTACAAGCTCTTCGATTTATTTTTCTCGTGTGGTATTCTCTGTATTTACGAAACTCTTTATTTCGGGCTTCGCTAGCTTCTTCTGACAATTGTCCAATAGGAATAGAAAAATTTTCTATTATGTCTTTTCCATGAATCAATAGTTTGTGAACTGAAGCTGGCATATAGTACCACACATATTTTGAGACACATTGTTTCGCTGTTTCCAGTGCAAATTTTCCAAATTTGTCTCCTAAATTTGCCTTCCAAAATTGTCCTTCTAAAAATAACAGAACCTAGAAACAACGTTTTTAAAAATTTCTTTGATAAGAATTCACTTTATTTGCTTATTTGTTTAAAAATTATTTCTGATAGCAAAATAAAACAAATAAAAAATCCAGTTCAATCAAAAAAATTCATTAATTATTGATCGCCTGCCTTCCATAAATCTTTAGTAAAATAAAGACAAAAGTAATTTTTTTAATAGAGTTTGTCAGTAAATGCCTGCATGAGTTTTCTATTGAAAAACTACATAAAAAAAAAAAAAAAAAAAAAAAAAAAGAAAAAAGAAGCAGTAATCTA
This sequence comes from Salticus scenicus, assembly GCA_963930645.1. Classification (NCBI taxonomy): domain Eukaryota; kingdom Metazoa; phylum Arthropoda; class Arachnida; order Araneae; family Salticidae; genus Salticus; species Salticus scenicus. The sequence goes on along the minus strand of OZ005659.1, from coordinate 55,956,886 downwards.
ATGATATATTTATCATTGTGTGCTAAATTAATTGTGTTACAAATATAGATTTTCTTCCCGAAATTTTTATTTATTTTCTTTTATTCTCTTTTTTTATACAACATTTGTTTCTTTACCAGGTATGTTTCTAAATACCTATTTGCAGCAGAAAAATATGATACCGCTTAATCCCTTTATTAAACCATTTTTTCCTCAAATGGCTCATTACACTATATTCACGAATAAAATTTGATGTAAAGTAAAAAATTCATTTAGCCTATTAGAAATAATTAATTTTACTTTTGGCATCTTATTCTCTTAGTCAATCGCATACTTCTCACAACCCATCGTATTAGCATAAGCAGGATTGTCACAAACAACTACTTTTTAATTTTTTTCCCACTAGAATTATCAAAATAATTTTCATAGTGATGTTTTTCCAGAAAAAAAATTTACACAGGAATCATTATTTTAAAAAATTGGTGCCAGGTGAATAAAACGATAACGAATTTGGTGGGGAAAATATTTCCTCGGCCTTATAAAGGGTTAAAAAAAAAGCATGGAATCGCTTTAACTATCATACATATATACATATTTAAATCGAAATGTGACAAAAAAAATCATACATAGATAATAATAATACCATAACGTTCCTATGTTCGCCTCTGCCTATACTTCGATCCACTGTGCGCCTGCCTGGTGGTACAGTAGGCAGGGCGCTACTCTCTGGATCCCCAGTTTCCATGTTCAAATCCCTGTGGCTTGAATGTTTGGGGTATCCTACGTATTCAAAGAAACTGCGCATTGTTAATGCGAATTGATAGAATATGATCATTAGAGATAAAATTTACTGTAACTATAGATTTCAAAGCAATCAAATAAATATCAAGCACACACTGCAAAAAAATAAGCCTGTAAAAGTACAGAAAAAAGCTGGCAGCTGGGGTGCCAGTATTTCTCCGTGAAATGTACAATTTAAAACCGCAAAATTGTATCACTGACATATATTTTACGCAGAAATTCTGTAAATCAAACAGGTTTTTTTGTTAAAAGTGTAGTTTTGTTCTGTATATTTGACGAAGACATACTGGCACCCCAGCTGCCAGATTAACAAAACAGAACTATACTTTTAACAAAAAACCTGTTTGATTTACAGGATTTCTCCGTAAAATATGTGTCAGTGATACAATTTTGCGGTTTTAAACTGTATATTTGACGGAGAAATACTGGTACCCCAGCTGCCAGATTTTTCCTGTACTTTTAACAGATTTTTTTTACAGTGCATGTTTAAAATAATCATGTTTGAAGTAGATTCATGAGTGAAAATAATATTTTTCACGCATCAAATAACTCAATATGTTTTTATACGACAAAAATTCGTTTTTTCCGAACAAAAAATATAGCACCCCATTATTGTAAATATTGTTGTACGTGACATAATATTGTGGATAACCACACTATGATATCGCTCTGCATACTAACAATGCAGGATAATCGACAATTACCAAGCATCATTATCCATAAATTATTTATGAGTATTTTACCTTGTTATATGAATTATGTATGTCACTAATAGCGAGTCAATTTAGATCTTAAACATTCAGAAGTCATTTTTACAATATCTAAAAGACTTCTTTTGAAACGCTTCATTTTATTTTAGTTATGTAAGCTATTAAAAAATACGTAGCATTAATAATGAATACAAGTACTTGTTAATACCTAGCTTAACATAAAAACGGTTCTTAAAATATGGATTAAGTGTAAAAGCTGATGTTGGTTAATTATTCGAACGATAATATTATCATAAAATAAAGTGAAATATTATAAAATATATTTATTACACCGGCAAAGCATTCATTTTTGGTGTAAGTGCAGTAGCACTTCATTAATTGCAAATTGCTATTTAAAAGGTTTGTTGCATTTCCTTTTATTACTTTTTAACGATGCTATGATCTTTGATATATATATATATATATATATATATATATATATATGTATATACACTGAAATTAAGGGGGTATTTTTCTAATAACTTAAATAAAGAAAAAAAGTAAGTGATTCAACTCGATTTTACGAACATTTAATAGTTATCAGACATTTAAACAAATTTGAATAAATAAATAAGTCAACAAATAATCAAAAGTAAAATGCATAATGAGATATTTGAGTATTTTTCCACGAAATAGGACGTAACTACAGTAGCTCTTAATGTATCCAAACTCTTTTGTACGTTTTTGTAAAAGAACACGAGTTTTAAGCCTTAAGTAACAGTATTTTTCTGTAGTAAAACTCTAAAATATATATCAGGATTTTCTCTTTGAAGTAATTTAATGTACTTTAGATAATACATTCCCATAGGACGTAGTGTGTGTTAAATTATTTCGTGTTCTTATACAAAAAAAACTATAAGTAATACGCGCAATATTTTCAAAAGTGATCACACCGTAGCAATATAAGTCAGTTTTTTCCGCCATTGGGGACCTGTAACATGTCTATCTAACCTGATTTTCATCGAATGTAGAATTTAAAAATTAACAGGCTTCAAGTACATACTTTAATAAATTCTTTCGTATTTTCCTGTAAAAGAAGTGTAATACGCATATCATGCTCTTTAATTATTATACACTAGCGATATACATCCGTAAAATTAAACCCGTATTCCCGTATTTACTACCGTAAAATACCCAGAAAGTGCACCCCTTCTCGATTAAACGCCCCTCTAATTTTCACCTGAATTTCGTTTGTTCTGAAAATACCATATAAAGCGCCATTTTCGCACATCTGAAGATTCTATTCAAGTAGGGGATAATTTTTTGTGCTATTTATATCTTTTTTCCTTTATAAATAAGAATTTGACATGTTTTATAATAAATCAGACACTGTGATTATTTGAAAATGGAAAACGTAAGCTTTCTAACATAAAGGCAAATTTTTTTTAAACAGTTTGCTTAAATTGATACAAAAGGGTTTGAAGAACTTTTCCGGTTAATTGAATGCTGGTTAACCAAGAGAGTTAACTGTATTTATTTATTTATTTATTTACTTTTTATCATTCTACTTTAAAAAATGTATATGTTTTGTTTAAAAATCATTTTTATCCCACTTAATTTTAGCACAAAAATACATGTGATTTTCTGTATTTTTCCCAACTGATACCGTTTATGCTCCCCCTTCGCCTTTTACTAAAGGATGGATGGATGGATGGGTTTTACGTTGCACTAGTGCTGCGCAGATGGGCAATTGGCGACGGTCTGGGACATACCCTAGAAGTGGTCCGGAGACATGCCATCACGATTTTGATCCTCCACGGAAGGGATGGCTCTCCCGCTTCGGTGACCCCCAGAGGTATAATTTGCGAAAATTTAGGAGGCGCTTGAACGGTATTTTACGGTAAGCACCAATTTACGTCAACGTACATATCTAAATATAATTTTTAATGAAATTCTGGGCATTGATTCTTTATATAAAGTTGCTTCAAAATGTTTATCATACAGGCGCAAAGACGCACCAAACAAATGGACGGGCATTTTCTAAAAAAAAATGTCAAATCGTGTTCAGTGAATTTCGGAACGTTTAAATTCATCGACACCCGGAAATATTTACAAGTCCAATACTTTCTTTTATGAAAATAGAAGAAAGTAAAATACATAACGGCATTAGACAATGCTGTTGGACTTTGCTTTTTTGCTTAGACGATTGCATTATGGATGAGAGCTACTCGCATAATATAAATAATGCATGTCAGTGCATGCATAATCAGTTTAAACCCTTTTATAAATTGAAACAATTTTATAAGAAGGCGTTTAATGAAATAAATCCGTTCCACTTTGATTAGAAGATGTATTATGTATAAAAATATTAAATGGGGAGGTAATGGTACTAAATTAGCTATTGTTGGTTTAAAGATGTAGTGAAAACATTTTGAATTTTTATTGCATCTATTTTATTTTATTTTATTTATTTATTTATTTATTTATTTATTTTGTGTTTGTGTGTGTAACAATTAAAGTATGATAAAGAAAGTTTTCCGGATGACGAATTATTCAACATAAAAAAATTTTATGTGATAAATTTTTATTCAATGCAAAATTTTCACGCGATAAATTTTTATGAAAACGAAAAATTTTAATGAAAGTTTTTGCACTTTCTTCTGTATTTGTAAGAATAATGGATTCGTAAAAATTTCGAATTCTGATTTTCGATAGATTTACATGTTTTGAGAAAACATTTGACCATATTTAGAAGAAAAAAAAAACTGTCTGTGACAAAAAAAAAAAAAAAAAAAAAAAAAAGAGAGAGATAAAGAGTTTAAAACTAAAAACGTATGCAAATAATTTCGTAAAAATTCATATCTGATGGTACCTTGGAATAAACTGATATGCATTGAATTTGTACATATCGTTCAATAAGTGGCGCTGTCGTTCATTTTTTTATTATTATTATTTTTTTATATCACAATTTATAGTATAGTTTTAAGACACAAAATTACATATAAATGTACACAATATGGATTATTTTTTAACCAACCATTGCGAAATTTTTAAATTTTATTTATAATAGTAATAATATTTTCTATCTATAGAAGCACTGCTCGCCATCGTTAAAATGAGTAATTAAATCATATATTTGTGATACTTTGAAATAATAGAATAATAGAAAGTAATTTAGATATTAAATAATAATTTTAATAAATAATTTCAACTGTGTGGATTTGTACGGAAAATTGCCGAACAAAGTTCCGTGATGGCCACAATGTTCTATTTTTTAATTTTCTATTAAAGTAACAAACTATGAACACATTGTCTTTGTAGAATTAACCAAGGGAAATTAAGAAAAAATCCATTTTAACTTTAAAATTATTAAATTTTATTTTTGATTTATAATTAATAGATATAAAATTTTGTATAAAATAGTATTTACTCTATCATGACAAGACTTTTTTTCTCCCATAAGCGTATAGGCAAGCGGTAATTGTGTTCCATTTTTTATCAGCGGTTACCATATTCGCTTCAGAAATTGTCTTTCGTATAAGATTTCTTTGGAGATTTTAAAATTTTTGTCACTTTTTTGGCGATGAATTAAAATGGCGATCACGATTGCATAAATCCTTTGGGAGAAACTTTTTGGTGCCAAATTTCAAACTTCGCCAATGGAATCTTATGCTAAAACTGTTTCATATTTATTGAATTTTATTTATTTTTCCGACTGAGTGAAAGTCAAATATCTGGGGTTCGACTCCCGGTCCAGGCATTATTTTCACTCGTCGGAAAAATAAATAAAATTCAATAAATATGATTTTCTTCCACAGTTGATTGTGTGATTTTATTAAAAATTGTATTTCTTCCTCCCATTTGTTTAATGGTGTTTTCCATTACCTGCAGCTTATTTCTGTTGAGCTATCTAAATGATAGACCAGATTGTTTCTGCCTAAAAGGTTGTCTGAGTGAGTAATGTCGACCGGCTATCGGCCTGGATAGCTCAATTGGTAGAGCCTTGATCTTGTAAGTCAAATATCCGGGGTTCGACTCCCGGTCCAGGCATTATTTTCACTCAGTCGGAAAAATAAATAAAATTCAATAAATATGATTTTCTTCCACAGTTGATTGTGTGATTTTATTAAAAATTGTAAAACTGTTTCATTTCTAAACATGACTTTTTTTTTTCAAATTCATTCTATATGTATTATACGGTTATAATATATATAAACTTGCTATGAAAGGGAAAAAAGAATAAACACTTTTTAATTACTCTAACTATATACCAAAAAGGAAAAAAAATAGCGTAATGAATAAAGGAAATAATAACTGATTTTTTATTATAAAATATAAAGTTCGTTCCTTTGCAACGGCTACTATATTTATACCTTAAATTTTTTTGTGCAACTATTATTTCAATTTCAGTTTAATGTTTGTTTGTTTGTTTATTTTTTACTTGTTCCCAAACAGAAAAATATTATGATATATTCAAAGGGAAACACAGGAAATGTTGACGACTCGAAAGGTCTGATTGAAAGAAATATTTCTGTCGTACTAAAAACTGTTACACATTTTTTTTTTTTTTTTTTTGACATTAAAAAGAAATATATTTATTATTCACATGTAAGTTAATATATTTTCTGTTATACCATAAAAAAGTGAACTTTTATTTATTTATTTATTGGCATCACAATTTCTTTTTCTTTTTAATATTTCTAAATTTATAATAGTTTTTTATTTAATATATTTTAATTCAATTGTGCCATTTAGCTAAAAAATACAACATTAGTTAGATTTTATCCTTAATAAGTGTATCAATCTTCGTAACGATAGTTTGAATGATGTAGCTTTGTAGAGTGAAACCAAACCCAACATATTCAAGATGAAACACAGCAAATGATGACCAAGCAAAATGTTTGACTGAAAGCAAGTCAAAGTCTTGTCGTACTGAAAAATAGCTAGTATTATTTGCATATTATTATTTAAATATTGGAAGATATCTCTGTAAAAATACTAAATTATGATCAGAAAGATTTTTCAGACAAAACTATGTTGAAAGAAATATTTTGAGAGTATCTGAATTCGAATCAAATGCTTCAGAAACAATTGTTGTATTTCACACCACAAAAAAAAAAAAAAAAAAAAAATGCTTTCTAAAAAATTAGTGGAGAAGCAGAGCATTGAACTATATTTAAGAGGAATTTAAAAGTCAATAACGTAATAAAAACATAAAACCGACAAAGAAAAATAAAATCTTATGAAAGAATGAAAACAACAACACTAAAATGGCGCACTAAACATTAAAATGACAGCATTAAACTAGCGATAAGAGAGAAAATTACAGCTTTTTTATGAATGAACAAAAAGAACTAGTTAATTATTTATCTATTCAAATCAAGTCGGTGCCTTTTGAATTATCTTCAATGACACCGTCATTAACCACTTTACAAAGGTGCAAAACAAACAATAGAATTTGAGTAGGTGTCTAATCTAAACCTTCATCATGGTAAAATATTGTTATTTATGTACGTTTATAATTTGAGTCTTGTATTTTAACATCTTCATATTGTTTGTTTGCTATATGGGACTCAACACACATATACACACATACCTATATATGTAAATGATTAGATGGAAAACTGTCTACGATGCAGATTTTGAGTTTTAAATCTTAAAATAACGTAAATTCGCAAGTTGAAGCACTAACTTTTTCTAGCTTTTACCCATATGTGTCAGATAACCCGTTCATTGGTAAATGCCGATTTATTTCTCATTATCCAATATAAAATCTTGAATGCATTTTTTAATGCAGTTTAGATTATTTTATGACTGTGTATTTTAAATAGTTTTAAGCATACATACAGGGCCGTAAAGCCGTAAGGCCCGTTTTATAGTCTTTCATTTTAATTGCTAGAAAATGTTTTTTTTTTACGATGCAAATGTAGACAAGTCAGATACCAAACTGAACTTTTCTTTATTTAAAACTTTAAACTGAGGGGCATGATGGACTTTCACACATGTAATTTACTTTCATTTAATTAAACTTAAGATTGGAATTTAAGATAAACTTAATCAACAATTTATCTCTTACCAAAAATAGCTGTATAAGCTAGTAACTTTAGCCTCTAACTTGCAATGAGAAGTATCTTCACTTTTAACAACGATTAAATATCTAAGTATTTACATATCGTATTTAACTCCCATTCTAAAAACCACGATTAAATTACAAGGAACAAAGACTCCATTCAAAAGCACGCTTCCATTATTTCGAAAGTTTCTTTTAAAGAATAAACTGGAGAAAAACTTATTTTCAATTAACTTAAAACATTTAACCTAAAAATACCGAAGTTCAAATTAACATATAAACCTCACAACTTTCTCCAACATTTCACTTTTTTTCCCTAGAAACAAATGTCAAACTTAAATAAGCAGACTCGCAACATTCTCCTACATTAATCCAACTCTTCCATTAGAACCTTGCACTTTCTCCAAGACCATCGCCAGCTAATACTACAGTCGGCAGCAAAAGTATCCGAGCACCAACACCATCCCTGTCTAAAAAAAGTACACTTAATACTGCTTTGTTAAATAAATCCTTTTCGAGTCATGTCCTTAGTCCGTCTAAGGACACGATTCGACAAGGATTTATTTAATAAAATAGTATTGAGTGTACTTTTTTGATATCAGAATTATTCGCTAGTGCTCGGATACTTTTGGTGCCGACTGTAGATTCAACCATTAACTTTAGGATGTATTCAGCAATAACTTTAACTCCCGGTTGAACATGAAAACATGAAAAGCGTTTGAAGTTAGGGTTGAACTTTTTTGCAAAGTTTGACGCGTTGCATCTGTCATCTAGCAGCATTATTGTTTTCAGATTCTTTAACTGAAAATAACCAATCAAAAATTATATGAAAACCTTGACGCTAGATGGCAAAAGCAACGTGCCAAATTTTCTTGGAAAACTGCTCTCTGTTTTTAGGCGCTTTTCAAGTTTTTGCGTTGAACCGGGAGTTGAAGTTAATGATGAATAAGACCATATATCTTTTCCAACTTAATAGTCCTTGGACAACTCATTGCAATTTCGAACTCGTAATTTCATCATATTCTTAGTAAATAATAAAATGCCAAAGGTAGGTAGGAAAGTGCTGAGTTAGTAGATTATTTAGCAAGAATATGCTTGGATAAACATTGTTTTCAAAATGTTGGAGTTTCAGGAATTAATTGGACAGTAACATGCGTCACGTGCAAAATATTCCAAGATATAAACTCTGAACTAAACATTTTCTTACTAATATTGTTATTATTGCTAGTCAGTCTTTGTCCGCCTCACGTTCGATATTTCTAAATAAACCCATTTTTAAATTTTTCACAATCAAAAAACTAGGGTGAAATGCCGCGATAAATCACAAGCGTGCTATTTCTTAAACGGGAAAGCAATAATATTAAAAGTCATCTGAAACAATAATTGTTATACATACATTCATTTTTTTTTTTTTTTTTTTTTTTCCATATTTGTAGCGCTGATGAACTATGTAATTAAAAGTTCCATTTTAAAACAAAATCACATTCACATACATTTCTTAATATTAGATTCAATTTCAAAATGATTGAACTAATTTGTTTCTCAAATTGTTTTAATTATAAGTATCCCTGTAAAATAAATGATTTTTAATTCATGCATCAATTTTAATAGGGTCACTGTTCAATAAAATACAGTACCATTCAACTTTGTATCAATTTCCAAGGATGCTTTTTATAAAATAAAATATATATTTTTTATTCAGTTGGATAATTGGCTCAAAAGATATTAAATAAAAACCCATTTATAACTCTTTTTTTTATGTTGCTGAAAATAAATAAATAAGTAAATATATTTATTTTTATGTCGAAAAAAAAAGAATGAACGTGGAAACATTTCTTTATATTATTATTATTGTTATATATTTTTTTTAAATAATTAAAATAAAACTGAGAAAATCGTGCTAAAGAGATGGAATAGTTTCAGGCGACATTTGAAAGTTGGCATCGAAGTAGCTCGGATGTTTCCCGCCAACATCTTACGCATTTGCGATAGCCATTTTAATTCATCACTAAAAGGCAAGAAAAATTTAAAAGCCGCTAAGAAGCTTTCATGCTAAATAAATTTTAAGAAATGAATATAGTAACCGATGCTAGGGAATAAAACGGAGTTACTGCATGCTTTTATACGGAAGAATAGATTAAAATAAGTCTTGTTGTTCTAAATTAAATTCTGTTTTGCACAGAAAATAGTATCTTGTACTTAAAAAATAAGAATATGTTAGTTTTTTTTTTTTTTTTTTTTTTTTTTGTGGAAATGTACTCATAATCAGATAATCAGACTTGAACCTGACACCCAGTGTAAAGATATAAAAATAAACCCGGCCTGTAAAATTATTCTAACCTAACAAATAGCTTCAATTTCGTAATTATCTTAACTTAAAAAAAAAAGAAAGAAAGAAAGAAAGAAAAATCACTGCGTCTATTATTTTATCATTGGAAAAAAAATCTCCCATACAAATAAATCAACGGATCTTCTAGCTGTCACAGATCTAGATCGCTTACAAAAGGCAAGTAGAATTTCTCAAGTGTACAAAGAGATATGAACATTTAGAGGGCTATGATCCACAAACGTTCATAGGCTCACAATACTTATTTAGCATAACAGGCCGAGCTTGGAAATCAGTCTTGGGCTCAACTCTTTTGACTCATATGGAACCTTTCATGGCCCAGATATTGCGGAAGTCTTTAAAAATAATAAATAAATCGCCTGTGACGATTCTGATGTATCGGACATGCTCTTTTAATCTATCGCTATAAAACTGGATACGTTCTGGTAGTCCTGTTCTTTAGTGCAGAAAACATGCAATATCGATTTGTCTGTATGCGTTAAACAAGGCTTTAAAAATTTCTTAATCTTTAAGACATGTTGAAATGTCTGTCTAGTATATCTATAATAATAAAAGTAAATAATAAAAATAAATAAATATTCTTATACTTATCGTATTTTGAAAAAGAAAATAATTTTTCTTTTCTCATAATGAAAATAATATTTAACTATCAATATTTATCATTATAGTGTAGAAGAAATTGTTCATTAATTTTAAGCAATTCACTTTTAAAAAAATGTTATTTTTTTTTTCCTTTTTTAATTTTTTATTGTAATTATAGTAAAAAAAGTGTTGTTTTTTAGTTAAAATTTTCAAATTGCGTTTTTGTTTTATTTGCACATTTTGAAGTTCCATACAGTGGCAGATCCAGAACCTAACTTTTTTTTTTTTTTTTTGGGGGGGGGGGGGGGGGGGCAAGAGTTTTCAAGATGTTATTCCAGATCAGTGAAAAAATTACAATTGTAACATTCAATTGTGAATGTTAGTGCTTTTGTTTGGGGGGGGGGAAGGGCTTCAGTCTCCTACCCCCTCCCCCTTAGCCCCCCCCCCCCCCGCCACTGGTTCCATAAATTAAAAAAATTAAATTTTTGGGCGTTGGTTTTTGAGTCTTTATGAACAGAACTGAAAATAAATAAATAAAATAAATAATTATCAGACAGTCCAAACTCAATTCACTAACAGAAAAATTGCTATTGCACATTTTCATTGATATCATACAAATGGTTCGTGTACAGAGACGCGCAAAAGTATTCAAATACATTACATCAATGGGTAAAATTTCTCATACACGGACACTCGACACAGTTTAGCATCGTTAGATTGCAATAAACAAAATGAAATAAACATATATTTTTCTATATGCATAAAAGCATGTTTCCCGTAGAATATATTAAGAAAAGTACATATTACTCACTTAATGGCCACCCAAAAGAATTTTGATTTGTAAAAAACTTGATTGCGGTTTTCAAATTTTGTTGAGGTATTTTTTCTTCTTTTTGTTGTGTTAAATGTAAGTTATACTTTTTGATGCGTGTAACTGTTATAGAAAAATTATGGTGTACTACTCAAAAGTTGTCAAATAAGTTTCAAATTTTGGTGTGAGTTTGTTTATTTCTAGAAATGTATGTCAAATAACCCTGTGTGTACAATTCTTAAATCTTTTTTAAAGAGCAGTAGATAGGTTCAAATGTTTTTATACTTTATATCGTAAAATTAAATAATAGCAATGTATTCTAAGGAGAAAGTAATGTGAGTGGAACGCCATATTTTTTATATATCTTTAAAAAGATATATTATCTCTTAAAAGAGATAATGGTTGAAAAAGCACACGTGTCGTAAACAGTTGTATTAAAAACTCTTTAGAAACATGTAATTTAAAATTATAAAATTTAATTAAAACCATTTGAAAAATATATAAAATTCAAAGCTTTTCGCATTAATTTCTAAAGCATTTTCAGGAATGACAAAAAATGTGTCTTTTTAGCAGTTTAAATACTTAAATAGTAGTTTACAGTTACAGTTACAGTTACAGTTACATTTACACAAACTTGACATAATTATTGTAGGTGAGCATATTAGAGGGGAGCTAATTATGGGGTACATACAAATAAAACACCTCCGGTTGCAAAGCCGTTTGCAAGCGTTCCAAATGTATGACTACAGTCTGCAGCAAAAGTATCCGAGCACTAGCAAAAATTCTCATGTAGAAAAAGCACATTTAATACTGTTTTGTTAAATAAATCCTTGTCGAATCGTGTTCTTAGACTGACTAAGAACAGGATTCGACAAGGATTTATTTAACAAAACTGCATTAAGTGTACATTTTTACAAAGGAATTTTCGCTAGTGCTCGGATACTTTTGCTGCCGACTGTATTTGCAAAAAACATGCAAAATTTACGTCATCGAAGTTGCGAACGTTACGTTTGTATGTAATCCTTAGTTAAGTTTGTGTAACTGTAACTGTAAACTACTATTTAAGTATTTAAACTGAAACATTAGGAATTTAAAAAGAAATATTTTTTGTCATTCCTGAAGATGCTTTAGAAATTAAAGCAAGCTTCGAATTATACATATTTTTTAAAATGGTTTTAATTAAATTTTAGAATTTTAAACTACATGTTTCTAAAGTATTTTTGATACAACTACTTATTGGATACTTATTGCATTTATTTGAGATAATATACAGGTTGATTCAAATTAGATATTACTACGATAATCTCCTAAATTGAAAGTGGTAGAAACACATTTCCAACTACAAACTTTGTTTAAATTAAAAGTTATTTCCAGATATATATATATATATATATATATATATATATATATATATATATATATACATATATATATATATGAATATAAATCTAGTAATGATTACCTTAAGAGGAGATATGACCCTTAGAACTTCAATAAACATCGATTTAATTATAGTCTTTTTTAAAGTAAATTATTGTTAACTAAGCTTCATTGGGCATGTCTAATTGTTACCTATAAGCTTATTATGCATTTTGGAATATAATTTAAATTCTGTGGTGAATTATTTAATAATTTATGTGTTAATAATAAATAAGTGTTTTTTCACCTTGCGCGCAGGATATCTCCGAAACTATTTATTTATTTATTTATTTATTTTTTTTTTTTTTTTTTTGAAATTTTCACAGATTATGTAACATATCGGATCCTTCAAACTGAATTTAAATTTGTTCAAATTTAGGTTAGAAATATATATATATATTATATAAATATTTTAATATATATATTTTAATATATAGATATTTTAATAAAATCTGAAGTGTCACCTGTATGAAAAATAAGGGGGGGGGGGATACAAATTTAGGTTCAGTTTGAAGGATCTGATATGTTACATAATCTGTGAAAATGTCAAGAAAAAATATTGAATAGTTTCTGAGATATCCTACGCGCAAGGTGAAAAAAATACATTTATTATTAACACATAAATTATTAAATAATTCACCACAGAATTTAAATTATATTCCAAAATACATAAGCTTAGAAGTAAAATTTGACATGCCTAATGAAGCTTAGTTAACAATTTACTTTAAAAAAAGACTATAATTAAATCGATGTTTTTTGAAGTTTTAAGGGTCGTATGTGCCCTTAAAAGAATCTGAGTTCAAGAATTAAAGAAGAAATTACGTCTTTGGAAAGAGTTCTTTTTTGATTGGTTAATTTTCAAATGTGCCGCAATCCGATTTGTTCTCAACTGATGTTATCAGATCGACAAATAACTAAACGAGTTTCAGTATGCCTATATTTAAAGCTTTAAGCATCTAACAAAGAATAAACAAAATAAACAAAATATTAATTATTTCAAATGTAACGAGATGATATTTTGTTTTTATCAAATCTTTGTAAGAAAGGCCATATCTAAATAATTTGATTCCAGTGAATAAAAAGTTAAAGATATTATTTGAATGATAACACCAAAATAGTAATTATGTCCATAAGCTATCACTGCGTTAGATTCTTTATCGTCTGCTCTTGAACAGTGAAGGACATAGTTAATACCTTTAATCTAACAAAAGATCGCGAGAGGACCTTGAAAGAAACAAGTTAATCTATTTCTTTATACAAGTAAAGGGGTTGTCTAAGATGACTACGCGAAATTTCGTGCCAAAAGTGATTGAGAAAATGATTCAGAATTAGGCTTAAGTAGGTATATCAATTAACAGATTATAGGCTGAAATAATTATAAATTATGATTTTTATTAAATTATATAATCTCCCTTTCTTCTACAAACTTCTAAATTTGAGAGGAAGTGTCTCTCCACGTGTGTGAAAGGTCGATTTTGTTTCTAAGAATGAGCATTTTCTATAATAACATTTTGAATTTTAATCACTACGTTTAAGATTATATGCATATAAATGTAGAGTTTGAATTGAGATACAAAACTTTGGCGAACGAGAAAAAATTTCATAATCAAATAAATTGTATATGTCTCATGATGTAAGTATATAACACGCCTTATTACAATCCATTGCAGTTTAAATTCGTAAAAATTCTTGGAATTTGTGAAAGTTTAAGTGTTTAAGGTCGCTTTCATTGTTAAATCCAGTGAGTTAAGAAGAGTTCTGGAAATATGTATAAAAGTGGGAAATGGGGACCTAGTTTATTTAAAAATACTCTACAAAATTTATTTGAAGATTTTAAGGTCAAGTGATATTTTAGGAAGTATATAGAATTGGAGTGAATTTGGATGTGGAGGAGTGCGAATTGATTCTCCAGTAAGTATTTAAGGAAAGGCAAAATCCAGGTCATTTGGAAAAATTGCAGATGAGCTGAATGGTAAACTCCTGTAATGAAGTTACATAATTAATTTATAGTATGTTTATTTCGATGCCACTATGCTTCTGCAGTTATTTAAAGTGAACACTCTTTTTTCCATTCAGATAATATAAATTTAAGGCTAAATGTACTTTCATCCAATTCTAAATCAGAAAAGTTTATATTTCTTTTTACATGAGTCTTATCTCCACTACCTTAGAATAAATTTGTTCTAGGAAGAAAATGTCGGTACAGGAGGTTTTCCTTGACATTGTAACATCACAAATGATCAGTAAAATGCATAAAGATTATAAAAATCTGAATGTATAATTGAAATTGTAAGAAAATATCACATTGTTGGCAACGTCGTTGTAATTATATTTTATGTTTCAATTTGTAATCTTGCAATCTCTAGAAAAGATATTTATGAAATTAGTCATTCTTGAGAAAGGTTATTGTAACCTCGTAATTTTCCGTTATTATATATACATTTTCAGGGGTCTGTCCAGAGGCAAACCTGGGTCCGTTAAATGTCCCTTCACAAAATTTTATATCTTGAAAAAGGATCCTCCACAAAATTATTTATCCTAAAACAGGACCTTTCACAAAATTATTTATCCTAAAACAGGACCCATCACAAATTTTTTTATCCTAAAAAAGGACCCTTCACAAAATTTTTCTGCTTAGGCCTTTGATAAATCTCTCATTTTCGAAAATAATCTTCAGTGGAACGAACAGACTACCTGAAAAATCAAACATTTTTGTTGTATTTCTTTCGAAAAACTGATATTAAGTTTCTAATCTATAAAGGTCTTCTATGCATATGTGTGAGTTTAGTTCTATAAAACTGAACTGTCATTGTCAAAAATGAAACCTTATTGTAATTTTATTTTGCAAAATTGCATTTTTCACAATTTCAAAAAAAGAGGACCCTAGCCGAAAAGTTTGGAAGAACTTTACTTTCACACTAAATTTATATTCACAAAATTACGTGTAGAAATTTTCCCAATTTCACAAAAACAGGACCCTGTGTGAAAAGTCTGATTATATGTGTTTTTCATGTGTAATGTATGTTATACTTTAATTTTATTAATTATTACTAGTCTTTCATTTAACTATTATTATTAGTATTTAAATTAATAATATTGAATATACTGCATGAATTTAAATATGCTTGATTCTCATTTGGTTTTTCACATATCTATTCAGTTAAAATTTTCTCTATTTTTGGGGTGTTATAGGGTATAGCTTGTTGTAAATGTTTAGCCATTTGAATACAACATGACAGAAATAACACCTATTTTACATGCAACATTCATTCTATACCCTTGAAAACGTAATGAATTTGCATATTTCAATTTATGGATGTTTGATAGTCGCAATCTTTTTTTTAAATTTTTCTGTTTCATCTTTTTCAATGTTTCTTGTTTTCATCTGTCCAATGTTTGAAAAGGTTTTCACTATATATATATATATATATGTAATATATATATATATATATATATATATATATATATATATATATATAACCTCTAGGAAATGAATAGATTACTGTATAAAAGAAAAAATTTTTGAAATAAAGAAACCTTTTTTTGGTACCTATAAATTTTACAATTTGTTTTCTTTTTTTTTAATTTTCTGACTGTTTTGTGAAACTAAGACTTCTAAATATCAGAGATAAATTTGCTGATTTTTTGTTAATAGATTAAAGAAAATTTTGAAAAAAATTCTCCCCCTTTAAAAAAAAAAAAAAAAAAAAAAAAAAAAGTTTCTTTTTTTCACATTTTTATTACAGTATTTTTTATTGTGCAAATAAAAAGAATCCCTAAATTTGTTTAATTTCTAACAATGAGGGCAAAGAAAAAGGTGTAATAAGCTGTTAAATCAAATAATGTTAAATTAAAATTAAATAAATAAATAAGGGTTGCTGTTGAACTGCAGAATGCTATATCTGAACAACTGTTTTCTATTCATCTTAGCATTTTTAATAATATTTAGATACATTTTTAAAAAACTCATACGTTTCTACAATAGTTAGTTTTCTCATAGATTTTCACTTGCTTGCTTTTAATTTATAATAATTAAAACTGTATTTTTAAAGGGAAAAAAAAATACATTAAAAATTTTTGAATGTATATTCGTGCTTAAGATTCAACATAAATTAATCTACCTTGACGTACATTCATTTCTCTATATATTAAAAACTAGTTGATATAGGTGGACTCTGCTCAGTTCCCCATCATATTTATATTCTCGTAAATTTCTAGTGCGAGACTTATAATCATGATAAAAGAAATGAATTTAACCAAAGATTGATACAGTGACAGAATGAAATCCCCGCCCAATAGGCTATCCACCGTTCACTTCGATATATTTATCTTATTCTAACCTACTAATTTATTTTATCAGGGTCAATTCCGTTGTTTAGTTTTCATGCTACTATTTCCAATGCAATAATCCTCAAAATTCATATTTATATGAAAAATTTACAATTTCGCTATGTTGATAAAATCGTAAATTACGAATAATTTACGAAATTTTCCTATTAGAATATTTGTATTCAATCATGTTCAAACAAATATCATAATGTAATTTTGAAGTTGTCTAATGTATTTATGATCCTCAAAATAGAAGTTTATGCTCAATTTTGCCTTATTCTGACATGTTAAGTAAATCGTAAATTCCAAATAACTTACGAATTTTCTAAATTGAAAAAAATTATAGTCTATGATATTCATGCCAGTATCCTAAATAATATTTCGAAAGTGGTTTGACATCTTTAGAATGAAAACATCCCTCAAGATAGACGTTTATGTGAAATTTTGCTCTATTCTGCCATGTTAAGAAATTCGTAAATTTCCAATAACTTACGAAATTTTTATACTGGAAAATTCACAGTCATAAATATTCATGCCAGTGTCCTAAATAATATTTCAAAAGTAGTCTGACATCTTTACGATGAAAATATCTCTCAAAATTGACGTTTATGTGAAATTTCGCCCTATACTGCCATGTTAAGAAATTCGTAAATTTCCAGTAACTTGCGAAATTTTCAAAGTAGCATATTTATAGTTACCGATGTTCATTCCGGCATCAAAACTGATATTTTAAAACTGGTCTGACATTTTTACAGTAAAACGTTTCCATTTAATGCACGTTTAAGTGAATTTTTGTCCTATTCTCCCATGTTAAGAAAATCGTAAATTTCTAATAACTTACGAAGTTTTTTAATTCGAATATTGCAAATGAATTGGGTTCTTGCCATTGTCGAAAGTAATATTTTAAAACTGATCTGATCTCTCTGCGACAATTTTTTCGTGAGATATCGTGTACACAGACTAACAAACTAACGGAGTAACGGCTAACCCACTAACTCACTAACAGACACCCTACAGGCAGACACCATACAAATTCTGTCATTGCGAATCATTTTCGGATTCCTCACACCTGAAAATGTGTAAAAAAGTCAAAAAACTGAGGTCGAAAATTTTCACGATTACCTAAGTTCCCCATACCTATAGTATGATGGGGAACTAAAAATTTTCACGATTACCTACGTTCCTTATACCTATAGTATGATGGGGAACTAAAAAGGCAGTGTCCTTAACATCATGAGAGGTATAAATGTTTGCCGAATACTCCGAGTGAGACATTTCAAATACTTAGAAATTTCTATCATTTTAATTAACGAATTTATTGATTAAAAACGCCGGGTTATTAAAGGTACTCTATTTGCCACCTTGAAAGAAGATTCTTTTATGATGTTATTTTTCTGTCATGATGTCATTTCCCACGGGAAAATAATTATGTGATTCATGGTATAAAAATAAAATTAAATAAGTGCCAATGTTGTTATTACTAATAAAGAAGTTCCTCGACTTCAAATAAATATAAAGCGTTATATTAGATAGTTTCAATGAAAAAGTGAATTTAGGATTCTAATTTGTCATCTGTAAATACTTTTTTTTTTTTTTTAGAAAATTTATTTTCTTACTAACAATGTTTTATGTTTTTATTTATGTTTTTATTTATTTTTTATTTTTATTTTTTTGCGGGTGGGGATGGGGCGAATAAGGAAATAGCGTTGTATCTGTGTATATATATATATATATTTAACTTTAAAGTGTATTTACCTTTTTTTTATTTATTTAAAGCACATTTTAAAATACTTCGAATATATTTGGCATAAAAAATAGAGTCAAATTCAATCTTATTTATAAAGGAGTCATATAACTTCTATAATTCATTATAACTCATCTTCGAATTTCGTACTGATAATTTTTTAACATTACAGAATTAGTTATTTCAATAATACATTTCATATTTCTAATTATAGCTCAAGAAAAATTTCCATCACCTAAAACTTCTAAAGAATCGAGTACAATTTATCCTTCGTTATTTTAAAAAATAGGTAGGAGGGAATTAAAAATTGAAGCTGTAGCAGATTTTTCCAAATAATAATAATAATAAACTTTTTTTTTTCTTTTTAGATATTTTCGAATGTGTAAAATTATTATCTAGCTGTACATTAAAAATATATAAAGAGTATTATATGCTGTTCTAAACTAACTAAAAAAATTCAATATTAAAAAGGACAGGCATTAAAAAAGATAGATTAGAAAGATTTCTTTCTTTCTCTTTTTTTTTTTTTTTTTTTTTTTTTCACGGGCAGTTATACCAAAAAATTCATCGCTAAATAGTATCAAAAATTTAAAAGTTGCCCAAAGGGCTAAAACTATTCCGGAAAACTATACTAAAACTATATACTAAAACTATAACGCAAAATGGTCTAGATATTACAAAATAATGTGGTGTTAAATATTATGTATTTCAATTAAATATTATGTGGTATTAAATATTGTGTAGATTATGAGTATGAGCATTATAATATTTTTCTGATTTTGTCCTGTATTATGCACTATTAATATTCCTATTCAGTGAAAACCAAAGAAGCGAATAGGCGGGCAGAGTGTCACAGGGGTTAATAAGTGATGCGAGTCGGGGGTTGGTGACCGGAGCAAGTAGAAATCCTGGTCGAGCAGGGGGCAGAGCCCTCTAGTGTCAGGAGAAAAAGTAAAAGGAAAGAAAAAAAAATGTCAAACTCCTAAATGCTGTATAAAATTTACGAGTTTATATTCAACGTGCTCGCTCGTGCCCAGAATAATTTTTGAGATAGATGATCATTGCTTACGTACAAAAAACAAAACAGACGAGGACATCTAGTTAAAAAAAAAATAGTAGAATCATTTTTTTTTTTAAATTGTTAGTTATTTTAAGAATACATAGGTCAACAAAATAATGTTACCAAAATTTTATTAGCTAATTTTAGCTCTTACATATGTTTTTCGGTGAGTTGAAACCAGTTGAATGAAGTCAGTTATTATTAATCACGTATAGATTTTTGTTAATACAGGGTGTCTACAGACACAATTTCTTCATTTTCAGTAGTCTCTAGTATGTTTCCATGATTAATTACAATTAATCATGGAAACATAATATAAAAGTTACCATATAATTACATAGGTGGAAGAATCACAAAAGAGATTGTGTCGATAGGCACCCTGTAATGGAAAACATCTATACGTGATTGAGAAAAACTAG
This sequence comes from Salticus scenicus, assembly GCA_963930645.1. Taxonomy (NCBI): domain Eukaryota; kingdom Metazoa; phylum Arthropoda; class Arachnida; order Araneae; family Salticidae; genus Salticus; species Salticus scenicus. Next base: position 55,936,636 of record OZ005659.1, on the reverse strand, counting down.
CGAAATTATCAAATCAAGACTTTAGATGTAGACCTATGTTCTATTGTTGTTGTTTCAGCATTTAAGCTGTATTTTTCTAGTGTTGGAGTGAAAACTAGATGAAAACTGAATGTGTACATTTTTTCCCCTTTATTATAATATTTCTTATTTATTCATCTTCATATATTTGTTTGGTCTGTTTTTCTTTTGCTTCTGATCATTTTTACTTTCACTTACACATACATAAATGCCAACTTTTTCGGTTTTTCCGGAAAGCGTTTAACCACTAGTTTTTAATAGAAATTTCTAATAGCAATTTTCTACTCATCATCTATGGTTTCAGAGAGGAAAAATTCTTTGAATAATTTGAAATAAATGTTTTAATTTAACAACAGCCTTAAATGTTTATGTATGTGTATAGCTATATTGAAGAAGGAGGTATAGATGTATACCTCCTCACATAAACATACGCACGCTAAATAAATTGTTCTTAAAACAATATTCAACTGTTGTTTAAGTAACGCGGAAAATGTTCAAATACTGTACTTCTTACCAGGCACTTTAAATTGTAATAGTCTGTTTTTATCAAAATATAGTATAAAACAGCGCGAGTGACACATGTGAGTGTGTTTTTATTCGATCAAAATTACTACCAGTGGAAGTACAGTCGGCAACAAAATTATTCGAGCGCTGGCAATAAAAAATATATATCCTATATTTAAAAAATGTGCACTTAATACTGTTTTGTTAAATAAGTTTTTGTCAAATCATGTGCTTAGTAGACTAAGACAATAATTCGACAAGGATTTATTTAACAAAACAGCATTAAGTGTATTTTATATATATGTACATTTCTATTTTTCAGCATTTAAAATTCCAATTTTCAATTCATGAATTCCATTTTTTTTTCCTTTTAACGGAACTCTTTAGTGATTTTATCCTTTCTCATTCCTCTCACATGTTGACTGTTACTAATAATTCAAAGTTTTTGCAAATTCTCTCATCGTTAGGCTTATGTGTTATGTTAGTGTCATTTCTCTTTTGCGTAAGTACTTTAACTTGTTTTTACTAATCATTGGTATACCAATTAATTTAATACCGTGACTAATTTTAATCGAAATAAATCTCAATTAAAATTTATTTTATGTTGGTATCTTCATCTATCTTTTGTCTGCTGAATGTTACAATGGAACTAAATAATTGAAATTATATTGGGTGTTTGAATTAATTCGTAGCGTTTTCTAATAGATGACGTGACAAGTGGCATTTTCCAATAGATGGCGTGACTAGTATTCCCCGTAAATCTACTATCATTGAGCATCGTTATTAGTATATGTCATTTGGTTGAAGCGTAAATAACATAATTTTTTACTGCATCGAATATGTCTAACTTTGTGCCGGATGAAGTGTTTTTGCGGGGAGTTCTACTTCATTACTTTAACATGAAGAAAAGCGCTGCGAATTTTAGTGGAAGTTTATGGAGAGCATGCACTAGTTGAACAAACGTGTCTGAAATGGTTTGCTCGATTTAAAAGTGGTGATTTTGAACTGGAAGACAAGGAACGACCTGGGCAGCCGAAAAAATTCAAAGATGAAGAACTGAAGTCATTGCTCGATGAAGATTCATGCCAAACGCTTCAAGATTTAGCTGAATCATTAAGAGTTGACTTTTCAACAGTCAGCAAACGCCTGAAAGCCATGGGAATGATCCAAAAGCAGGGAAATTTGGTCCCATACGAAATGAAACCTAGAGACGTGCTCGTCCGCACGTCGCAAAACCGGTCAAAATCTACATCGAAACGACCAAATGGGAGGTCCTACCTCACCCGCCGTATTCTCCAGACATTGCTCCATCTGATTACCACTTGTTTCGATCGATGAGCCATGGCCTGTCTGAGGAACATTTCACTTGTTATGAAGATTGCAAAAAATTTGTCGATTCTTGGATTGCCTCTAAAGACGATTCGTTCTTCCGACGTGGAATCCGTATGCTGCCAGAAAGATGGGAAAAAGTAGTGGCTAGTGATGGTCAATACTTTGAATAATCTATTTGTTATTATTATTTTTGCACAATAAAGCCTCAATTTTCGAAAAAAAAAAAAAATCGCTACGAATTAATTCAGACACCCAATATATATATATATATATATATATATATATGAATTATTGCTAGTGCTCGAATAATTTTGCTGCCGACTGTAATCGATATAGATAATGATGACTGTTGTAAGTAGAAAATAATACTTGCTTACAAGGTAATTTCAGTTTCAATATCTGCCGCCCAGATGGTGTGTTGGTTAACGTCTCTGACTCCTACACTGCCGGGCCTGAGTTCGAATCCGAACGAGGCATAAATGTGCTGTCCCTGTTAGGGAGAGCGATGACCAGCTATTAGGTGCCCCTTCACAATTCGGACACACCTCGGCCAATTCTTAGCTCCAAATGCCACACCATTCAATAAATAAATAAATAAAATAAAATAAAATAAATAATTCAGTGTCTTTATATTATATTAAACAAAATATCTTATTTAAAAATTAAACCTTTTATAACAAAATATATGATATTTTCTTCCTATACTTTAAAAACGACAGACATGTTGCATCACTTGCATCGCTGGTTTTCATAGTAATTAATGTAATCTTTGATAATCCGTCTTTAATAATCCGTCTAACAGAATTTTTATGTAGATAGATACTTTACTTTGTCATGGGTAGATACTTTAAATGCTTTGGTTTGATACTTTGTACCAAATGTAATATCCAGATGCAAAATCAATGCTTATAATAAATTTAAGGATTATTCTGACACTTCTTGCTTGATTACATCAGTCTAGACAAATTTTTGTATTGATCGTTCCGCAGTATACTTCATATAGAATCTGATAAAGCAGAAAACGGTCTCTTAGAGATTCATAGACCTTGAATTATCTCTTTTAGACTTATTTCAAGCCGTGTTAAAGAGTAGTTTGATCTCGATGTTAGAAGAAAGTACTCATCTTAATTAGGAAGCGTGAAAAATACATGCCAGTTTTGATAAAGCATGTATTACGTCATAAATGTTGTTAAATTATTTTGTTTGTTTTAGTGTTTGAAGCGTCATTTAGCTTAAAATGTCTGTCGTCTTTCTAAATATACGTCATATAAAACGTGCATTTGTTTGTTTGCGATTTCCTATACTATATGACGTGAGAAAACAGTCTTAGAAAGAAAAAATAACTAGTTTTTGTAATTTACCTTTATTTTCGATTTTCAAACTACTGTTCGTCAACTGTAAAGTCGACATCCAGACCTTCTTTGAACTTTACGTAGCTTACCTTCACCCGCTACGTTAAAACAAAACGTATGCAGCACAGTATTTAAAGAAATATTAAGTCCAAATGTGCACTACATCTGATGAAAACAAGCTTGAACATCGAAAAAATTTATATTGTAGAAACTAGTTTGTTTGTTTTTTTATCTAAGATTGTTTTATCAAATGACGGTGTAGAAAATCACGAACAAACAAATGCACGTTTTAAGCGGCCTGTTTTTACCATTCATGTCTACAAGGTGTCTTTTGGTACTACATGGATGATACTCTACAACTTTATAATTTACTTTTTTTTCCTATCTCATACCGTTTACAAGATAGGAACACTAAATCCGGTGTTTTCCACCAGGTAGCGCTCTAAGCGATCACATCTTGTAACGCATTGCCCTTTTACAATACCTAGGTATCATTTTATGAATATAGCTCTGAACGTATATATATTAGAACCTGGAAGAATTTCATAATTGCCAGATAAGTGTTTGAAGAAAAACTAACAATATTAGAGTATTATTTTCAAAATAATAATTGTAATAATAAAAATAAGAAGGAGAAAGAAAGAAAGAAAAAAGTTGTTTATTTATTTATTTATTTATTTATTTATTTCGTAATTTGGAAATTTGGCTGCCAAGTGTTTTATAAAAAGTTTAACCTTAATTTAATTTCTACAAAATCTTACAGAAACTTTCTATAAATATAAAAATAGTGGTAACAAAAAATCATAAAACTTTACATTTATGACAAAGGATAAGATCTGAATGAAAATTGAGTGAGAATTTAAGATAAAAGTTCAAAACATTTTGTTTTAGCATGTACTTTCGGTGTTGAAACTTGGGAAATTCATGAATCAAAACTAATTAAAAAGTCATGAAATGTTAGAATGTTCTAATTTTCGACCCATATTATACAGCGTGATTCCATATAAATACAAGCTCTATGTTTTGAAGCGTGGTTGGATGCATAGCAATAGATATTTTTATATGGAAACCAAACGTGCAACTTACTGTATTAGAAATATAGGAGAATTTTTATTTGCAAATTTTACAAGTTTAGTAACGCCTTATTAAGAAACATACTTAATTTTGAAAATAATTTGATAACATAGCAAGAACTACTGAAAATATATTGTCCTTTGGTTAGTACACTGTAAAAAATAGGTTCTTAAAAATAAGTATATATTGTCCCAAAATAGCTCCAAAACAATATATACTTAAATTTGAAAACCCATGTACTCATTTTTGAGTACACTAACATGTCAAACATGGGGATAATGGTATTTTATTGGTCAACCCCATTTTTGAGCATGTCAATATATACTCAAAAATGAGTACATGGGTTTTCAAATTTAAGTATTCTGTACTGATAAGTATAAAGGATTTAAGTCCATATTCTTGATTTTTCAAGAGACGAAAATTAAGGTTAAACTAACTAAAAACTAATCAGAAAAATCGATTAGGAAAACGGGATTAGGTTGATTTATACCCTTTATACCATTCAGTGATTGCCGATCTTCATTTAATAAAGGGAAAAAATTGAATTAAATATTTTATACTAAAGATTAATGCTAAATTTCTGACTTGAATCTTTTTTTACGAATGGATTTTCTCTAAGACTAAATGACATGGATTTAAATCCTTTATACCAATCGATAGAGAATTTTTTTCTGAGTCTGACTATGTACTTAACTCAAAATCGACATTTTTGGACTTAAATCCTTTATACTTATCAGTACAGTATTATATTGTTTCGGGGTTATTTTGAGACAATATATACTTTTTTTAGAACCTATTTTTTACAGTGTACTTAAAGCACTTATATATAATATGTCACTTCGAAACACGAACGTCTGAGTTTGTGTATAGGCGTAAATGTAAATATTTTTTTTGATTATGACACATTTTAAAAGCATTCTAAAATAATGTCCTTTATTAAAATTCTTCATAAGAGTAATATACATAATAAACGTTATCATTATATTGCAGGCTCATTTTGAGCAGACATATATTTCTGATAGCATTTACACAATTTCATTTGAAGTGTCTTCTCTGTTAACGTCAAATCTTTTTTTGGATGTGACTGTAATTTTCTTTTATTCCATAAATTCAGTGGTCAGGGAAGGGTTTTTTTTTTTTTTTTATGATGAATACCCACGGTTTCTCTTTCAACTCTGTAAGAAAAATAAAAACAATATTTTAATATATTTGTACATATTATATCGAACAGTATGAACGTATATAAGAAGTGACGTAATTTTGTTTCACAATGAACTTATAAAATATATACAAAATAGAAAAGTTTATGAAATGCAAGGAAACAAGATTCAATTTTGATTGGACGTTCGATTGATGTTTTCAAACATTCTGCCGTATATATATCTATATTTTATTCTAAAAACTTACAGCTGAATTGAATGCGGCATTTTAAACTAAAAGATTAAAGCTTAATTAAAATACAGGAATTTTATAAAATATTTAATGTTGCTGTTTTTAACCTTATTATTTTAAATCGTTGAAAGATTATTATTATTGTTGTTATATTTTTTAAGAGGTTATGTTATATTGTTGGTTACAGAACTCAAATATTCTCTGCTACAATAAATCAGAGATAGTATTTTATTTCAATGCAGAATAATAATTAAAAAAAATGTTTAATTAAGATATATATATATATATATATATATATATATATATATAACTTTTCATTAAAAATGCATAAAACTTTACTTTGTAAGGTAAAAAAAAATATTTTGCAAAATAATTTCTGCCAATATTCAATATCTATCAATGTCAATTTTTGTTCTTTAGAAAAATTAAAAATTTCAGAGAAAATACAAACAAAAAGAACTACTTATGATATTCAATATAATTTTACTTTGCGTTAAACATGAATGAATGCATGCCTAAATATTGTAAAAAATGCAAATTTTTAAAAACTTAGTTAAATTAATAATAATAATAATAAAACTTTCTCTGTTCAAAATCTTTTAGAAAATATACATTATAGTACAATTTTTTCTTTTAAACTAAAACGTTACTCCATGTTTAAATATAATGTAATTACAATTTTTATTGAATTTGTAAGAGTTTAAAAGTTTCCTTCTAGTATAATGTATCGGCTAAGGTGTTTGTCTACGTGAGAATCTTAAAAGAGGCGGGAAAGTCCATGGTCTGTTTCTAAGATGCTCTAACCCGTTAAGAGAAAAACCACGGAAGAGTCTGAAAGAAGAGGTTGACGAGTGTGACCTGGGTTCGATCCCATCTTTCGTCTATCAGGCTTACGACTGCACGTGAGTCAAATTTCCCCATTATTCTTTCCCATATTATCTTATGGGACTTTTGTAGATTCATTTTATATCAGATCATTCAGATATAATCAGATCATAATCAGATATAATCAGATATATCAGATCATCAGATATTATTTCATTCAAAAATAAAGTTCTTACAATTCTGTTTTTTTTTTTTTTTTTTTTTTTTTTTTTTTAATATTACTCTTTGAATATGTCGCCTTTTAATTTAGTGAGCAATTTTTTGAAAAACTAGGGGGCTCTGCTCCCTGCTCGCTCCGCTCACCAACCCCCCAAAGGAGGCTTCGCCTCCTCCCTGACTCACTTTACTTATTATCACATGCAGAACTCTGCCCGCCTATTCGCTGCTTTCTTACACTGAAAAGGAATATTAATAGACAAAAGAAGAAAATTATTATGGAAATCCTCACATTCAATGTCAAATTGAAATATATAATATTTATATATATATATTTTAATAGAAAGAAAATCAAAATATCTAGACCATTTTGCATTACAGCTTTAGTATATGACACTTTTTATTTCTTTTTTACAACCTTAAATCCGGACCACGGTACCCCAGTCGGTAGAGCGCCAAGCTCGTAATTGGAAGATTTTGGGTTCGGTTCTCGAGCCGACCAAAGACCGTCATGTACACTAATGGTGGCTGGTGCACGTAAGATATGCCTACCTTGAAGTACTCGGAACACATTGATACTTCTCATGAAGCGAAGGACCCTGCCCTCCTTTAGAAGATGCTGTCGCAGACAAAAAAAATTGCCAGCCAAAAATATGCCTACCTTGAAATGCCTACCTTGAAGTACTCGGAACACATTGTTACTTCTCATGAAGCGAAGGACCCTGCCCTCCTTTAGAAGATGCTGTCGCAGACAAAAAATTTTGACGACAGTGACAGTAACTTTTTTTTTAATATATAGAGAAATTAATTTAAATATTTCATTTCAGTAAGTAAACTTAGGAGTCAAAGTTTCAATCTCTAAACGAATTATTTAATTTTATTTTTTCAAAAAATTACTTATCAAGCTAAAAGGCGACATATTCAAAGAATAACATTCAAAAGACAGTATTCGAAAACTTTGAATATTCGAAAATTTTTTTAATGAGGTATTTTTATCCCTTTCCGACCCGAAACATTTTTACCTTAAAACATTACATTCTTCTGTTTTTGCAAATTGAAAAAAAATTATGGACTATAACCGACATTTGTTGAGTGAAAATTGTATCACTCTAAAAAATTTCAGAAAAATTTAGCGATTTGACCATTAAATTTTACGGCCAGCTGCCTTCTTTGAGGAAAAAGTCCAATGCCAGTACTTTTAACAATGTCCTGTAAAATTCAGAGCGTTGACCGTTTATTATAGGTAATATCTCTTCTTCGAAAAAAAAAAAAAAAAAATGGCAGTTTTATGGGCATAACTTTAATTTTACGGCCAGTGAACTGTAAAAATTTTAATGGTCACTGAACGGCAAAATGTGTTCAGATTTTTTACAGTGTACTTTACACTTTCGGCTAATTAGTTCGATCGTTCATTTCCTGATTTTATTACATACGACTGTTCCAGATGCAAAAATGTAAGTGGATGTCTAACCCACACGATCGTACGGCCTGGGTCGGAAAGGATTATGAAACGAAGCAATGAAAATATCATTGTATAACATGGGAAGAAAAAAAAAAAAAGAGTTAATCTGATTGATGCACAGCTTTAATATAAGAAAATCTTGGCCACTATTGGTGCTTCATTCTAAAGCATAAAATAATTGTTGTTTAAATAATAATGCAATTTTAATGGCAAAATGCTAAGATATCGAACTAAATGTGTACTAACCATTTTATCATGCTATTTAGGACAAAATACTGACTCTTGAGGCTTATTGCATCAAAAATTCCCTTGGTGTTCGTCCATATATAATTCTGCAATTGTTTATAGCTTTTCAATAGTTTTAAACAAACTTTCTGTAATTGAATATTTCTGATTCTATACAATTAAAGTAGACATTAGATTATGATGCTTACAATTAAGTATTTCATAACGCTACTATTTCATTGAAAAAACATTTCTCAGTAACCTGAAAAAAAAAAAAAAAAAAAAAAAAAAAAGTTTTGCTTTTTAAAAAAGTATTGATTTGTTTCCAAAAATTACACAAACATTTCTAAAATCACGCTCTTTCTTTGCTACAGTACTTTTCCGAAGCATTTCAAGTTAGCCTTTGCAGTATACCTAACATATTTCCCTTCACTGAGAAAAAAAAAATACCGCTTCCATCTAGAATGAAGAGGTAGTCATTTTCTGCATCCCTAAACTAGAAGTATAGATTTACGAGCTATGCATATAAGGTAAACAAATAACCTGGATGGATTAAATTATCTATAATTGTCTATGCTTTTCTAGATGGTGAAACAATATGATGAATATTATGAATCATTCACTGAGAAAAAATTCTGTAACTGAAATCTAGAATCTAAATTGTGGCTCTAGAAAAAATAGTTCCATGTCATCCTTATAAATTCTAGTCCCCTTGAAAAGCGAGTTCTAGAAGCCCCTATTAGAATTCTAGAGCGTTTGCCTATATTCACGAGGGCAAAGTTATTTAAAAATCTCTGCAAATAAATGAGACTACAAGAGGCGGGTTGCAGCAACTATAATCTTTGTGTATGACCGAATTCTAGAAAATCAAGCGAGAATTTTTCGCAATACAAAAGATTCAGAATATTCGGAATATTCAGAATATTGTTTCACCATCTAGAAATGTGTAAACAAGAAATTCTTGACCAATTCGTCTATTCAGTTTATTGGCGTGCCTTATGCGCATAGTTCGGAAATCTATATTACAAGTTAAAGGATTTAGAAAATGGCCACTTATTCACTCTAGAGGAAGGCGGTATATTTTTTTTTCTCAGTGTTGTGAGAAAATCTTGCTTGGTTTCCTAGAATCGGATCATAAACCAAGATTATAGTTATTACTCGCTATAGTTAAACTCGCTTTTTGAGATCGCATTTACTTGCAGAGATTTTTACATAAGTTTGATCACCATAATATAGAAAAACGCTCTAGAATTCTAATAAGGGTTTTCAGAACTCGCTAGAAAAGGGAACTGGAATTTATAAGGATGACATGGAACTATTTTTTCTAGAGACACAATTTAGTTTCTAGAGGTCAGTCACAGAATGTTTTTTCAGTGTTCTTAAGAAATTCAGGAGGGATAAATTGTTACACGATAAAAAATAAAATCGATTGGGCCACAAGATTAAAACTATGCAAAAAATCCCTTTGGCAATTTCTCATGCAATCCTCAACGAAGCCTAAATAGTTTAAAAACCTATTCCAGCGATAATTCTCTTGAGAAACGAAAGAAGAATCCCGCAAGTATCTAGCTGACACATCGCTACATCTTATAAAAACAACCAAATAAAATATCAATTCTAATAATTGATCGTTTTATCGACATATAATACCAGTGACGGACATTTTGACCTCGGGGTGTGCAGCGACACATGCTTGGCATAGTTGGTCGTCATTTGTCACGGCTCGCTGAGTGCTCCAAGAACCGCCTCTTGTAAAAACACCTACTGTCTTCAGTATTATATTTTTGGAAAATGGTGGGCTTAAAAACTGTGTCGAGAACACACGTTATGAAAATAAGAATGATATCAACATGACAAGATAGATAGATCAGCTTCCGAAAACGTAGGTTCATTCGGTTATTATGTTCAGATTAGATAACATGCTAAATAATTCATGATTTTAGATCTCCAGTAAATTGAACTTTTCATTTCATCGTTATTTACATGAATGGTTCATGTATGCATGAACAGAAAGCAGAATCAAGTTTATTGATCATTATTGCTTTTTAATGGGCACTAAATGACTCATCATTTTCATTTATTGGACTACAATGCCCATGCTTTATTTTTGAAAACTTGTTAACCTCTATTCAGATGAATTACTTTCAAAATATTTTCACGATCTGTTTGTCAAGATTATTTATTATTTTCTTCTTTATATGTTGTTTGATGTTAATTATTTTTCTTTAAATATATATTTTGCCTCAAATTATAATTTGTACGAATATGCATTAAAAGTAACTGTACAGGGTTACCACAGCTCCATCTTTTACCAAAGACTCTTTCACCATTATTATCTAAAAATAAATTTCTTCTCAAATGTATACTTTATATATAAAAAGAAATTTGTTTTAAAATATTAGTGGTGGAATAGTCCTTGGAAATATCCAGGCCATGGAAAGGGAACCTTGCTTTAGGTAGCAAACACTAGAACTGCTAGCATATTTATCTAGCTCATACTACACAAAATAATTTGCATTGCGTTTTATTTTATCGTGTTATAAAATATCCCCTTTCAAAAACATTTTAACAAAAATATCCATTTGACAAAATAGATCAGTTTCCGAAATTACAAGTACATTCAGTCAGAAAGTTAAAATTAGATAACATGCTAAATAATTCATGATTGAGGTTTCGAATAAATTAAACTTTTCATTTATCATTATTTACGTGGCTGTTACATTTATGCATGAACAGTCGGGAGATTCGAGTTTATTAGCCGTTATTCTTTTTTAATGGTTAATGAATGACTCATCATTTTTATTTATTGGACTATATGTCCACGCTTTAGTTTTGAATAGTTGTTAACTTAGATTCGGATAACCTACTTTCATAATGCACGATGAATTTTTTTTTTATGTTATTTATCATTTTCTTCTTTATTTGCAGGTTTATTTATTTATTTATTTATTTATTTATTGTATATATATTGCCTTAAATTATAATTTTTACTAAGATGCATTAAAAATAGACTTTGATAGCAAACTCTACTATTGGAAAATTGCTAGTTTATTGGGCTAACTCATTCTACACAAAATCGTTTATATTGCGTTTTACTTCACCTTATTATAAAATATCCATGCGCAGTAAAACCTCTCTAAGTTGGACACCTATGGTTCCAAGAAAAAGGGTCCAACTTATAGGGGTGCTTACTTTTTTCGATTTAATTAAACTGCATCTATGCATGCCAGTAGTAAAAAATTGTTCGTTCTGCGCCCGCGGCACCGCGGTACGGGCGAGCCGTGCTGCTGCCGCACCGTCTCTTATCAGTATCGTTCCGGTGACGCATGCCGACATGAAAGATAAGTAGGGTTAGAATTAAGATCTTATCTTGAATGATAATGAATATTATTTTAAGAGAACTTTAATTATCGATTTTTCTCAAACTTATTTTTTCTGTGGTGCTGACATCTATTGAGGAAGTATTGAACTCGTTTATTTTCAAAAATGTTGCTTTACCGTCACTTAGGATCGAACCTGCTATCTGCGGATTGGGAGCCCGCCGCGCTATCCACTCGACCATCATGTGTTGACAGCGTAAATTTTAATTACTTAGTGTAGCGTTTTGCGATGAAATTTATTTTAAATGTAAGTTATTTTCTGATTTAAGAAATGAATGTATTAATATTAGTGAGGATTTTTAGTGCATAATTAATATTTTAATTGTTTTCGTAGATTTTATGTGCATAATTATTATTTTAATGATAATTTGCGATAAAATATTAAGAAATTTTTTCTTGTGTTTGAGTGATTAAAAATTTTCGTTCAAGTGTGTTTGATCAGTGGAAATATATGATTTTCTACTGTTATATGTTCAAACATTTTTTTTTCTATGTGAACATATATTAAAGCTAAAATCAAAGTCTACTATGTCTACTATGACGTAGTAAGCTAAACACAAACCCTACACTAATGTAGTATATGTGACGTAGTAGATACGTGCTAGATACGTCATAGTAGACAATGTCATGTGACGTAGGTAGCTTACTACGTCATACTAGACAATGTCACGTGACATAGTAGATAAGAAAGCTTACCACGTGATCTTGATAAGAAATAGCGTTATCGCTCATTTCACACCGTGCGAGTAGAAGAGAAGGACGCAAATTAACAACTGTGTTGAGGTAAGTCCAGTTTTTATATCATTTATTTAAACATAAATAAAGAGACCAGTGTTTTTAACCGACTTCAAAAAAGAAGGAAGGTTCTCAATTCAAACCGTATGTTTTTTTTATGTTTGTTAGCTCATAACTTCTGAACGGAAGCTTCGATTTTGATACTTTTTGTTTTTTTGAAAAGGTCTTGGTCTGCAATAGGTCCCATTGTAATATCTTTACGATCTAAAGAAAATACAGGGTGCCCCAAAAAATCAGTCCCAACTCTTTTAACTGCTAAACGGCTGCAGCTATAGTGTTAAAAATGGTATGTAAGTATATCAAAGTAGCCATGCAGTACAAGGTTAAACCGCTTGCAGCGCCACCTGGTGGAAAATAGAGGAGTTAGTGTTACTATCTCCAAAACGGTTCTAGAGAAATAAGTGAATTACAAAGTTGAAAAGTATCATCGATTTAGTACAAAAAGATAGTTTAGACATTCATGTTAGCGTTCCTATCTCGGAAACTGTTCAAAACAGGGGAAAAAGTGAATTATAAAACTGCAGAGCATCATCGATTTAGTGCGAAAGGTAGTTTAGAGATTGATGCTAAAAATACAATGCTAAAAACGTGTATTTGTTTGTTCGCAATTTTTTACACTATGCACGCTTGAGGTACATTGCGCACATTGTAGCGTAGCTGATGAGACATACGCTATATAGTTCAAAATACGGTTACTTGATACTTTTTGTTTTGTTGTAATGATCTTGGTCTGAAGTATGTACCATTGTAATATCTTTACAATCTAAAGAAAATAAAACGCCATCTGGTAAAAATTAGCGCTCCTATCTCAAAAACATCTCAAGATGGAAGAAAAGTTAATTATGAAGTTGTAGAGCATCATCAATTTACTACGAAAAAACAGTTTTGAGACATTATTGCTAAAAATAGAACGCTTAAAACATGCAGTTCTTTGTTCGCCAATTTTCTACACTGTGCATACTTGAACTACGTTGCACAATTTGCAGCGTAACTGATGACACGTATACTCTGTGGTTCAAAGTACTGTTACTGTAAGCGGTCACATCAATTAGCGCAAAGTCGTTTTCAACCAACTTCAGAAAAGAGGGTGTTCTTAATTCGAGCTATGCGTTGTTGGTGTTTGTAAGCTTATAACTTCGTAAGAGATGCTCTAATTAACCGACTTTAAAAAGGAGGAGGTTCTCAATTCAAAGCGAATGTTTTTTTGTTTTTGTTTGTTAGCTCATAACTTCTGAACGGATGATCCGATTTTGATACTTTTTGTTTTATTGTAAAGGTATTGGTCTGAAAAAGGTCTCATTGTAATATCTTTCCGATCAAAAGAAAATACAGGGTGCCCAAAAAAGTCAGTCCCGACACTTTTAACTGCTGAACAGCTGCAGCTATAGTCATAAAAGTGGTATGTACACTCTTAAAAATTTCCGTTCAATGTTGAACCAGCGAATGGGTCTAGCTAAGAGAAAATTCCAAACAATGGAACACTTGCTTTCTCGAAAAATGTGATCATGGTTCAACTTTCAACATGGTTCAAAGTTGAACCAACCCATGGGAATACCTTTAGTCCAGAACACCGCTTTGCGCATGCTCGCTCAGAAGCCTGCTCCGCTGCTCACGTGACTTATGACGAGACGACTTGTTCTTGTTGGTGCTTACGGTGAGTTTTTGTGAAAGTTTCAGGTAGTTTCAGAAAGATATTTCAGGCAAAGAACTTCTAATAGATAAGAAAGGAAGGCTACGGAAACCGTAACTAACGAAAGCTTTGCACAATTGATACGTTTTTCCCCGCTCCATCTGCGAAATCGCCAAGTATACTATGGCAAACCTCAAAAGCGTCATGGCGTGCACCATTTTGAAACTGAATGAAGTTGTCATTTGTCGTTGACCGTTGTCGTTATTATCTATCCTGTTAAAAGTGATGTGTAAATTTTCTGTGAAATCATAATGGATTAAGCACAGCCTAAAACTACTTTTAGTTTCATTGTAGTCCTGAAAGGTAAATGATATTTTACTTACCACATGCAAGCTGGTACAATCCTTAAAAGCTCAAAGTTTTAATATCCTTTGGCTTTGGGTTTTGTACCTGCTAGTATTTCCAAGTTGAAGAAGCTAGTAATGAAGTGAGTGTTTTATTATTATTATTTTCTTCTTTAATTTTGTATTTTCTTCTTTAATTTTTGGTGTGGATCTAGGTTTAAAATTTTGGTACACTTTTTTAAATTAATAAATACTCATGTAAATTTCTACTATTTTTGTAAAAAAAAGAAAAAAAAAAAAAAAAAAAAAAAAGATATCGAGCAAAGCTTTAAACTTTAGCATTAGCAGTCAACCGATTTCCTGTTTAATATAAAAATATATAATATTAAGCTACCAATGTTTTATTGAACTAAGTGTGTGCATATGCAGTAATTTCATACAATATTGAAAACAGGTTTTAGGCATACAAAAATTTGAATTAATCATTTACTTAAACAAAATGTTTTTGAAATGCTTGTTTATGAATTTAAATTTTGTGAAGAGAGCAAGCAACCTAACACTCCTAATTTTAGTTTAGATTTTATTTATTGTTATTGTTGTTGTTGTTGTTAAAATTATAGCCATTTGATTTTCTTTTAATTGCAAATTTTAATTTCTGTTTACATTGATTAAATTTTCTATCAGTAACTGCATTAACAATTTTATTGGAAATAATAGTAATGATAATCAAGCACATTTAAGAGATGAAGCAAAATTTTTGGATAAACAGATTAGTCAATGTACAATGTCTGTTAAAACAATTTAGGCAATTTAGATTAATATGCATTTATACTATAATCCTGAAAATATTGTAAATATATGTGTTCTGAATTGTAAAAGGGGAATGTGCAATATTTTATTTTATTTTATTTTTTAGCAGTGCTTAAAATTATTTTAATCCTTAAAATATGTTCTCCTTATTTAAGACTTATGAAATTTCATGTAAAATGTATCATTCTAGTACGTTGTATCCATTACAATTTTTTTTCCTATATCAGTTTAAATAACAGTACAGTACCACGTACCACCTATTAATTAAATGCACAAAAAATTTAATTAACATAGCTTCTCACAACAAATGTTTTAAATATACCTACTGTTTAGTGTAATTTTAAGTAATAGGTGTTGAGATACAGCAATGTGGAAAATTATAGACATTTATAGCAGTGCCACCTATCGGCCGATATACACCCATATTTAATAAACATTTCAGCACCAATTTCACCACCAAAATGACCTTCAAAAGTCAGGGAATATCAAAAAGATCCCTGTTTATGATATTTAACTTTTATTTGGTTATTGATCTTTTAAAAAATTATTATGGTTCTATTTAAATTAACACGGTGGAATCTAGTTTAAATTTTAATACATGCTAATATGTAAGAGTTAACTCTATTTATAGTTGCACAGTCAAACCTCGTTAATACATCACTCTGCACATAAGACACCCCTTTTTCTTAGTCCCAAAATTCCTTTAACTCCGCATAACAAGTCAAACCGCTTAACACAGTTTTTCAGAAGTCCCAAAAGTGATGTATTAATGAGGTTTGACTGTAATTATATTTATCACAAAACAGTTTAGCTTAACCGAGTTGCTGCTAATCACAAGTTTAAATTAAGATTTGTTCTATTCTGGTTTTTAAAACTAATTTTATGCCACTTAAATTATGCATTAATCTTGTTTTGTTGTCAACATTTTTCACTGTGGAAATTTTCCTATTTAATTATTATAACTGAAATATACTTGTGGTTAAAGTTTGGTTTCAGAAACAGAAATAGCGAGGGAATAAATTAAAAGAATATGGACTTGGAAAGAAATAGATTAAAGTGATCATATATTGCCACCACCGTAGTGTGAAGCTTCTAATAATTCCTAATTATGGTTTTACCTTTTCCCTAAACATGATTCAATGTAGTTCCAAATTATGGTTACACTTTTTCCCAAAACTTGGTTCTTCCTTTTCTGAGAATATGGTTCAATCTTTTCCCAAAACATGGTTCTTCCTTTTCTGAAAATGTGGTTCAACATTTTCTCAAAACATGGTTCTTGCTTTTCTGAAAATATGGTTCAACCTTTTCCCAAAACATGGTTCAACGTAGTTCCAAAGTATGGCTCAAAGCAAGTACCATGTTATGGAGACAGGTTTTACCATCATATGGATGCACCCAGCATTGAACCATATTTTGGTTCAACGTTGAACCAAAATTTTTTACAGTGTAGGTATAGTAAAGTGGACATGTGATACGGGATTCAACCGCCTACAGTGCCAGCTGGTGGAAAACAATGGAGTTAGCGTTCCTATCTCGGAAACGGTTCAAGACAGGGGGAAAAAGTGAATTATAAAATTGCAGAGCATAGTCGATTTAGTACGAAATCCTAATGAAAAGATAGTTTAGACATTAATGCTAAAAACAGAACGCTTAAAACGTACATTTGTTTGTTCACAATTTCCTATTTTGCGCACACTTGAACGACATTGCATTAGTTGTAGCGTAGCGGGTGACATTTATGCTATGTAAAATTCAAAGTATGGTTATTTTAGACGGTCACATCGATTAACGCATAAACTTTTTAAACCGACTTCATAAAGGAAGAGGTTCTCAATACAAACCATGTTTCTCATTGTTGTTTTGTTGTTGAAATTTGTTAGTTTTTAACATCGTAAGAGATGATTTAATTTGAATACTTTTTTTGTTGTAATGATCTTTGCCTGAAATAGGTTTCATTATGATTTCATTAAGATATAAACAAATTACAGGATACTCACAAAAGTCTGTTCTCATTCTAACTGCTGAACGCATGCAGCTACACTGGTAAAAGCAGTATGTAAGTATCGATGTTGAAATTTCTGTCCGTCAGCTGCAATGCATATTTTGCTCTTTGTTTAAACTTTACGCTGTGCAATTTCCAGCGCAGAGGGTGACTCATATTCACTGTAAAGTTCAATATATATGCCCAACAGAATTTGTTATTATGAATACAGCATATCTGTTCTTTATATTTCTAAAGACTTCTTAACTCGTATATTCATTCAATAGATAGTTTTTTGCTCATGTCCGATAAAGGCAAGAAAAGTGACACAACTTAAAAATGCAGCATTTGAGAAATATCAACTTAAATATAACTTGACTAGAATAAAACTGGCACAACTATCTCTCGAGTGGATAACTTTCTAGATGGAGATGTAATTTTTTTGTCCACATTCGGTGCATTTCATGTATTTTTAAGTGACATAAACCATTTTTTGAGTTATGTCACTTTTCTTCGAAGTTATAATTTGTGAAGCTGCCGTCGAACGTCTTTTGATATTCTGCTATATGAATAAGTTTTCACTGAAAAGAGAAAAATAAAATCTTTTTGTAAAAAAATAGAACCGACTCCAAAAAGCAACTACTATTCAAACAACTAAAAAAAAAAAAAAGTATGAAATGAAACTGTAAATTGCGCCAAAAAGTATAAAATAATTTCCTTCGCCAAACAACCTATAACACTACAATTAATCATAACTTTTGAAGTCGGCGCAAAATTAAATAAAAATTGATAACTTTATTTAATACAAAAATCAAATCCTATTCAATATACACATCTCACATTGTCACCTACAAAACGCAGCCGAAAACTACTTTGATTCAGAAAACAAATAAGATTTCGTAAGCAGCAAAAGTTGGCGAAGACGCAGGTATCTGACATCGTTTGTAAAAGCAAAATCGCAAAATTATCTGGCAAACATATTTAATTTCTTTGGGATATCATGATTGTTTTGATAAGGTATATTTAGAGAGTAATCTAGAATATGAAACAATACATTGTACAATATATATTATGAAAATATACATCTTGCGTGTATATTTTTGCATTACGTTTTGATCGCTAAATCCAAAAGCCACCAAGGATGATAGGTATCAAAGTTATACCAAATTTGCAAAGGAAACTCTAACTTCGTAGAAACATAAATACTGCATTGTAAAGAATGTTCACTGTTCTATGTACATGCTACTAATGGACCAATTGTATACAGTGATAAAATAATAAAGGAAACATGAAAATGGATCAATCGAGACAACAGCATTTGTTGCTACCGATCTAAAAACAAACCTTTAAAAACCAATTAAATTTTGTTTAATTTTGCGCCGACTTCAAAAGTTATGATTAATTGTAGTGTTATAGGTTGTTTGGCGAAGGAAATTATTTTATACTTTTTGGCGCAATTTACAGTTTCATTTCATACTTTTTTTTTTTTTTAGTTGTTTGAATAGTAGTTGCTTTTTGGAGTCGGTTCTATTTTTTTACAAAAAGATTTTATTTTATATTAAAAATTTAATCAATAGGTGGGGCTACATTTGGGTACAGAAGATAACAAAAATTTGTTTTTAATAAAGGTTTTAGGCATATCATTAAGAGCTTCCAACAATTCACCCTGTGCATTGATAGGCACTTTCTTATTCGTAGAAAATATTTAATAAATCAGCAATATTAGAGTTCTTAATTTTACGGTTTTTATAAGTCACTTCGTCCCATTCCAATTTGTTGGGAGAGAATTTCTTTAAAACGAATTAAAATCACCAAGTCTTATTGTATATAAATGTATTAAACGATTTAGTTAATAAGAAAGCAAAAATATATTTATACATGTTTAGATTTTTTTCGTGACTTAACGAATCTATTGTAATATAAAATGGTGTGTAGAAAGTAATTTCATAATAAAAACACAATTTTTGATTAAAATAATTTATTTTACATTATTATTGTCAATATAAAAACAGGTTCATAAAAATCTAAATTATTCTTGAATCGTTAAGGTTACATTGAGTTTTACATTCTACATTAAAATTATCCAAAAATGTCAACAAGTCGTTATCAACACTCACCGGTGAAAAATTATTTTGATTACTCATACACTCTACATTAAAATTCGTAAAGTCCACATTTATATTCTGAAAGTTGTTCGTTGGTGAGTCATAAATATTACTTTGTGTCAAACATTCAGTATTCATATTTCCATTAGCAGTGGGTAAAACGTTGTATGCATTTTCATTATTATCCAAAACATTTGATAAGATCACATTTTCACTGGTTGATGAACCGAAAACAATATTTTAATTATCTGAAAAACTCGTTAAGTTCGCATTCGCACTCTCAAAGTTGTTGGTTGGTGAGTCAATATTTTGTGTTATGCGTTCGGTATTCATATTTTCATTATTTAAAAATATTAAAAAATACGTATTGTTATTTTCATCATGAAAGCTTTTGGCTAAAGAATAGGTGTTGGTTAAAAAAGCAGTATTCAAAAAATTCGTTAAGTTCATATTTTCACTGTCTAAGTTGAGAGTATTTCGTTCATTGCATTTTGTACATACGTAAGCAGAAGAATCTTTACGATGATTTTTTCTGTTATGACGTAATAATTCATACTTATATCGAAAACTTTCGTTGCATTCTACACATAGATATTCAGGTAAAACCTTTCGATGTACCATTTTTTTATGATTCAATAAATTTTGTTTAGTCCTAAACACTTCACTACATTCATCACAACTATGATTATGTAAAGTCTTTTTATGAATTTTTGCATTATGTTTTAAAAAATCCCGTTTACGAGTAAAATTTTCCATACAGTATTCACACCCATATCCTATGCGAGGTTTTTCATGAATTTTTAAGTGTTTCTTACAGTCATACAATCTCCTAAATGCTTTCTTACATATATCACAAACATATGGCTTTGCATCCTTTAAGTGTAAAGTCTCATCTTCAAAACATGATGAAGAAGGTTGTTGATGAACAGAAACTTGCACTTCCTCAGATAGATCCATTATAAATATAATCAAAGTAAAACTTTAAAAATGCTATATGAAGCACGAAAACAAGTCAGCAACTGATTAAATTTTCCTCTGAGACTGAATTTATACTCTATGTTTAATGCCAAATCAGTATTTATTGCCAAATATATTAAAAAAATCTCGCCAAATCATAGCAGATATGTTATTTTAATAGCCAAATCTTGTAAAATATCCCCAATCCCATTAAAAAATCACGTAAACTATTTTAGTTTATCAACGTGTTAAAACAGATAATTTGTTCATGTCTAATTTCAAGCACGCAGAAAAGTTAAACTTTTAAGCAGGTTAGTATTTCCCTAGACTATATGTTAAATGGTTAATGCTAAAATTGGAAAGTTCATGATTTTTTGATACAATCTCTAAAATTGGTAAGATTATATTTACTATAAAATATCAATTTATTTATGAAATAACGTTTTATAAAAATATGTAGTTTTAAAATCATATTAAAAATATATAATACTTAGTTAAAATAAATATAAAACATTTCTATTTAAATACCTCTACATTAACAAAGTGCATTTATTTTAAAAATCCGATTAATAGTTTAAACTTTTACATAAAATTTTTATATGAGATAAATAATTAAAAATACAATTTTTATACACATACTTTTATTTTTCAAATTATAAGATTTTTACATGCATCATTTTTATACAAAGTTTACAATAATTTTATAAGATTCAACTAACAATTTTTAATATATATATAGTAAAATCAGATATTACATTTGAAAAGAACCATATTTAGTCATACAAAGTTCTAATTTGAAAATTTCTGTTAATGTCCAACCTGATCCTTGTTCGCTAAATTCATCAAAACACTTTTTCATCTTGTTAAAAGCGTTTTCAAGATCATTATTCAAATCATTTATTAAAAGAGTTGTTATACTTTTTGACCTAAAATTTTGTGTAATAAAATCCTTCTCTCCATTTTCATAAATACAACTAAAAATAACTTCAACATTAATATACCATTTCAATGTTCCTTGAACATTTAATTGAAAGTTTAATTCGTTTAAAATGTCAGTTCTTAAATTATTAAAAAATGACGTTAAATCCAAATCTTTGTTTTTATTATCAAATGTGGTTATTGTAAATGTATTAAGTGCATTTTTTCTTTTAAAATGCATAATTTTCTCCTTCAGAAAATCTCGGTCAGACTTCATCGTTTGCTTTAATGCACCTTGCGATAAGGGTTTTCGATGATTTTCTCTAACATGCTCTAATAATTTATATTTCTGTCTAAATGTTTCTGCACATCGATCACAGGAATGCACTGGTAAAGGTTTTTGATGGTTTTTTCTAATATGCATCAGCAACTGATACTTGCGATTAAAGGATTCATCACATTGCCCACATCTATGTTCAATAGAAGTCTTTTCATGAATTTTTAAATGACTCTTTAACTCATCTGATCTGGTAAATGCTTTCTGGCATACATTGCAAATAAAAGATTTTTCATTGAGATGAATTTTCATGTGACGAAGCAAATCCCATTTTCGTTTAAATACCATACTGCAAGAAACACAACTAAAAGTTTTCGGTAGTTTCTTAGTATCCAAGTTTGATGACAACTCATTTGAAATAGGCATCTTTTCAGATAAATCCATCTCTCTCACTAAAAAGTAAAGTGTTATAAAAAATACAAGTTGATAAATTAAACGTGCGCACTCCTCAAAAATACAGCAGCAACTGACAAAATTTTCTTTGCGAATGCATTTATACTGCAGGTTTGCCACCAAATTTGTAATTATTGGCGAAATCACGCCAAATATAAGCTAAATTCATACACCAGGAAAAGCAGCCAAATTCTTTAGAACCCCTATTAATCACACCAAATATATATCATTTTAATACCCAAACTTTTTAATGTAATCTAGTTTATCAACATGTTAAAACAAATAATTTGCGCATCACAGATTTTAAAGCTTGTAGACTATTCGTTTGAAGTTTTTCATGGTTTTTTCCGAAACTTGCATACTTAAATCACTTAATTTTACAATTATTAAAAATCCATGCTTCTGGTTGGTTCATGGTACTCCTAAATTATTTGAATATGATCAACACTTAATTCCACAAATCACTTAATTTTATAATCATTAAAAATCCATGTGGTTGAAAAAACACCAAAATTATTTGTACACAATCAACACTTAATTCCACAAAGTGCTTAATTTTATAATACTAGTCATTAAAAATCCCTGGTTTTGATTGGTTCATGGAACCTCAAAAATATCTGTATATAAAAAACACTTAATTTTATAATACTATTCATTAAAATTCCGTGCTTCTGATTGGACGAAAAAAAATCACGTGACCCCAAAAAGCCACCATGTTCAATACTAGTGCACCTATTTCTATCTTAAATAGAGTGTATTCCTGTGGTTAAATTTTTTGAAAACTACTATCCCCTGAGAATATTTTGTTTCGCATCACAAAAAGTGCTATATACGCGCATAAAATATAACTATTAAACCTTAATGTATTTCAACATTTTTGCATCATTTATAAGTATTGTTTATCTAATAAGGTACATAACATCGCAAAAGTACTATATATGCACATAAAATATAACTGTGCAACTATTAAACCTTAATGTACTTCGACATTTTTGCATCATTTATAAGTATTGTTCATCATAAAATATAACTATTAAACCTTAATGTACTTCGACATTTTTGCAATATTTATAACTATTGTTCCTCTAATAAGCTACATCCTAATTTCACTCAATATAATTAAGTTTGTAATATTAAATCTTAATCAGTTTCGCAATGTACATATGCTTAACTTTTAAATTTCCGTTTTAATCTATTAAGATTAAAAAAAATAAATAATTAAATTTTTCTATGTGTGTGCGTGCATAAACTTAAATTACATTTATAATGCGAAATATTTTTTTTTCCAATCACATTTTAAAATATTACATAACTAAAATACTAAAGGATGCATAAATATACAAATACATAAATATAAGATTAATAAGTGCATGGTTTGATTTTAGCTTATGATAAGTTAAATAAAATCTACTATAACTCTGTTGCGTGGTAAAATGGTATTGGTTGATAGAAGTTAATTTATAAAATAAAGTTCTTAAATTAATATTCTTAAATAAATATATCAATGAAAAATACTTCTAGATAAGTCATTATTTTTCAAGAAGCATATTTTTTAATGAATTAAATAAATGGTAACTCTGTAGTATAGTATTTTCATTTTAAGGTGAATAATTCAAAAAGTTTTTTAACTAGTTTAGTAGAACTATATAAGATAATCAAACAAAATGAGTTTATCGTAGTATTATGTAGTATCAACATGGTCGATAAGAAATAAGCTTATCACTCATTTGTTTCTTTGGAAGTGTAGAAAAGAAGCATATTTTTTAATGAATTAAATAAATGGTAACTCTGTAGTATAGTATTTTCACTTTAAGGTGCATATTTTTAAACGAAAACTACTTAAAAATATCTATTTAAAAGTATATAATTAAGATCTCATATTTAAAGATTTCCTGAAATGCAAAGATAAACACAAGTCTTAATCACTATTTCTACATATATCCGAAAATACGCACTTACCACATTATTTCAATTTTCTTTCACAAAATTTCTAAGACAACTCATTTAGAAGAATCTCTATTTATTTGAAATATAACTATTTTATTATAAAATGGAAGTTCAAACAAAAAAAAAAAAAAAAAAATTATTTCCGTTTTAATCTATTA
The DNA here is from genome assembly GCA_963930645.1 of Salticus scenicus. Classification (NCBI taxonomy): domain Eukaryota; kingdom Metazoa; phylum Arthropoda; class Arachnida; order Araneae; family Salticidae; genus Salticus; species Salticus scenicus. The sequence goes on along the minus strand of OZ005659.1, from coordinate 55,912,481 downwards.
AGATTAAAAAATAAATAATTAAATTTTTCTATGTGTGCGTGCATAAACTTAAATTACATTTATAATGCAAAATATTTTAAAATATTACATAACTAAAATACTTAAGGATGCATAAATATGCAAATACATGAATATAAGATTAATAAGTACATGGTTTGATTTTAGCTTATGATAAGTTAAATAAAATGTACTATAACTCTGTTGCGTGGTAAAATGTTATTGGTTGCACAAAATCTTAGTTAATTTTTCTAATCCTTTATTACTAAATGAAATAAATATCACTATTTCTGCCTGAATATATTTTTTCTAACTCTCTACTTCAATATTATTATTATTATTATTATTATTATTTTCTCTGTTTCAATAAATAATCGCATGATAAAAAATATACTTTATTCGCGAAAAAAAAAAAAAAAAAAAAAAAAAAAAAAAAGCATATATTTGTCACTTTATCTGCAACAGATGGCAGCACATATGCTAATATTTCACACGAGAGAAAATTTCCTTAATTTGCAATCATTTTATTAAATTTTGTACGCATTTAAATTATACCACAATTTTTCCTTAAAAAATATTAGTAAAAACCATTCGCGAAAAATCGTATATTTTACATAATTAAAAATACTGTCTAAATATGTTCACGCAGATTAAAAAATCTGTTTGAACATACATAAGAAATTCTCTTTTGAGAATTTCACAGAAAAAAAAGTAACTCTTTAGCAGAGTTCTAAAGATTAAATAAAAAAGAAATTTAATATATGTTCACATAGAAAAAAAAAAAAATGTTTGAACATATAACAGTAGAAAATCATATATTTCCACTGATCAAACACACTTGAACGAAAATTTTTAATCACTCAAACACAAGAAAAAATTTCTTAATATTTTATCGCAAATTATCATTAAAATAATAATTATGCACATAAAATCTACGAAAACAATTAAAATATTAATTATGCACTAAAAATCCTCACTAATATTAATACATTCATTTCTTAAATCAGAAAATAACTTACATTTAAAATAAATTTCATCGCAAAACGCTACACTAAGTAATTAAAATTTACGCTGTCAACACATGATGGTCGAGTGGATAGCGCGGCGGGCTCCCAATCCGCAGATAGCAGGTTCGATCCTAAGTGACGGTAAAGCAACATTTTTGAAAATAAACGAGTTCAATACTTCCTCAATAGATGTCAGCACCACAGAAAAAATAAGTTTGAGAAAAATCGATAATTAAAGTTCTCTTAAAATAATATTCATTATCATTCAAGATAAGATCTTAATTCTAACCCTCCTTATCTTTCATGTTGGCATGCGTCACCGGAACGATACTGATAAGAGACGGTGCGGCAGCAGCACGGCTCGCCCGTACCGCGGTGCCGCGGGCGCAGAACGAACAATTTTATACTACTCATGCCTTTTAACGCTTAGTCACATCTAAATATAACACAATTAAGTATTCATGACTTATATGCAAAAAATAATTAATTTGCCGATTAAAACTTAAACTGCTATGTTGTGGCCATTATAATACTTTCTTCTATAATTTTTTATATAACAGCGCCACCTACCAGTTAACATGCACGAAAATCTAATCAATATAGCTTCTCACAATAAAGATTTCGCATATGCATTTTGGTGCAATTTTATCCAATAGACGCTAAGATAGACATATGTGAAATCAGAGAATGTGAGTAAATTTACACCCAAATTAAGCTAACATTAATTTTTATAACGGCCATCTCACATATGAAGTTTGGTGAATTTATTCACTCTAGAAACTGAGATATAGTTTTCCAGTGAACGGGGAAAACTATAGCATAGCAGCAACACCTGCCAGCTGATATGCATCCAATCAGTATAGTTTCTCACTACAGATTATATTAAATTTAATGCAATTATACACTCAAGTTAAACTTAGTAGGAAAAATAAAAGGGACAAATGAAGAGGAACCCTACCAACCAAAATGTATTTTCTATTACCTACTTTAAAACTGTTTAAGTCAAAACATGCCTGTAGACTCTCTGTGGAATATTTTTAAAAGAAAAAAGAAAGGACAATTCATGCAATTCAATAAAAGGAAGACTCTTGCATTATGCACTAAATTACAGTAATTTGTGAATGTTTCAACTGAAGAAAAGAAATATTTTTTATAAGGTAAGACAGAGGTGAATATATTGTGACAAGAAACATTGTTTTTTAGATATTTACAGCTATTTCTGCAATGAATAAGTAAAATTTCTAAAAAAAAGAGTGAGAAAATGTAAGTTTTATTTCTTTTTCCCCCGTCTCATCAGGTAAAAGTGTTCAACTTAGGGCAGTATTTTAATGTCCAACTTCCAAGTTAAAGGGGTGTCTAACTTATAAAGGTTGGGATATATTCCGTTCCGAGAAAAAGTGTCCAACATAGAGGGGTGTCCAACTTGACAGGTTTCACTGTGTACAATAATTTTATTTGAACTCTTAATATAAGGGTCATAAATCTTGTTAACTGAATTTGAAGTTGTTCTGAATTTCGTTTTACACAGGAAGCGCTTCTTATACATAGTTACTTGCATTTAAGGTCCTGCACACGCACACACACACACAAAAAAAAAAAAAAAAAAGAAAAAACTATCATAAAATTGCTAGCGTATTCATCTAACCCATTCTGCACAAAATCGTTTATATTGCGTTTTACTCTATGTTGTTAGAAAATATCCATGTACAAAATTTTTATCTGAACTCTTAATATAAAAGTCATGCAGCATTTTTATCTTGTTAACTGAATTTGAAGTTGTTCTTAATTTTCTTTTACATGTGTGCGTTTATTATAGAGTTACTTGTACTTAAGGTTCTACACCAAAAAAATTAGCAGTGTTATTGGCATTAAATTATTTTGTTATATAGTATCTTTAAAAGATAGTGAATATGCTATGACACATGCTTAACAAAATTGTTCATCATATGTTACGGTTAGATGAATACTTCAAGAACCGCCTTTTTTAAAAACACCTTCTGTCTTCAGTATTTATATCTTTAGAAAAGGCGGGCTTTAAATCTGTGTCTAGCACACACGTTTTGGAAATAACAATTGGGCAACCTCTTGACAAGACAGATCAATTTCCAAACACATGTTCAATCGGCTTACATATTCAGATTAGATAATATGCTACTAAATGGTTCATGACTGAGATCTCAAGTAAATTTAACTTTTCGTTTCATCAGTATTTAGGTGAACGTTTTATGTGTATACAATGAACAATTAACAGATTTTGTTTATTCATCATGTTTCTTTATGTTCTTCGACCACATTTCATGAAACCATGGAAGCATCTGCGCAAGTGCTAACTCAACGAGTCCAATGGTAAAATAGGGGTGACAGTCATCTGACTCAGAGAAAATGAGCAATAACACAGAGCGCGGAATTACTGGATGTTTTCCAAATTTCAAACTGCTGGTCAAGCTGGCATCCCACAAGCATTTTGGAGGCGTCCTCAATGCTAGTTTTACGATATGTAGCTGCATTGTAATCGGCATTGAATGATATGTCATTGTTATTTATTTCTGATGTCCATGTCTTTTTGCTCTACACTCTCAGTGATTTTCCTTTTTTTTTTCTTTTTCTTTTTTCTTTTTTTTTTTTTTTTTTTTTAGTAGTTACAATAGGCAGCAAAATTATTGAAGCACACATTCACACTTTCCGTATGTATACTTTTTAATTTGATCGCTAACTTTTATATACAACTTACTTTTTTATAAATAATATAGGATTACGGTCATGAGTCAACAAATAATTACTTAACAAAACAGTATTAGGTGCCCATCTTTTAAGTAGGAATTATTGCTAGGCTTTTCAATTATTTTTTGCAGCGGACTGTATGAACCTAGAGATTCAGATAAACTATTTATATAACATCTGCAAGAAAGAAAGAAAAGAAATATGAATCACAAATATTGTATTAAGTTCCATTGTGTTACATAGTTATTTCTGATACAGAATTTCATTTGTGGATGACCCCTTATCGTACAGAAAATTTTAGAAAACAGCTGAAAACCGCTCATTTAATCACAGATATATCTATGAATTTTCATGATATTCAACTGGATTTTTTTTATAAGGGGCTCTATACAATTGAGTAATAAACTATGTCAAAGTTTTTTTTTTTTTTTAATTATTGCTACAGTTCGAGTTTTTTTAATTGCTACAGTTCAATAAATTACTTGCTACAACTGTCTACATCTCTTTTAATATGAAATATATTTGTTTTAAACTACAGTATAATGATTCAGTCATATGTTGCCATGTTAATTTGGTGAGAAACCTTTAGAGTTATAAAGTAAAAACTTGCGAAAAATTTTTGCATTTTTAAATAAAATATTTATAAATCATTACATATTCAAGCTAGCCTCACAAAATACTCTACACACATATAAAATATGCACTTCCACATACAGGGTAATCACAAATATTTTCTATTTTATTGGATTTGTTGTTCGTCTCCCAAGGACCTTCGTGACAATATCTTTGCAGAAAAATATGAGGAAAGACATGTTTTTCTTATTCTCAAAATTCAAAATACACACATTAAGGTAAACGCACCAGTAGTGGACCCTGTACCAGTAGTGGATACTTTTAATTTTAAACTCGGAAAATAAGCTACCTAAAAATTCTGAAGATTCGAGCAATGTTCAGGAAAGGAGTTATAGTCCTTTACTATTAAACCCTTTAACAAAAAATAGTTCCGGCCATTAGTTTTAAAATAATGTTAGTTTAACTAAAAAAAATTGCACTTTTTGTAATTTTGCCGTTTTCTTCTTAACACTTTGAATAAGGAAATGAAATTTTATTTGCTCGCTCTCTGCTTATTTTTAACTGATTTGTTCTACCTTTTGCTTTTATATGACTAAAATAAGTATGCAGAATTCATTTATGGTGCTCTTTTTTAAATCTTGTATTAACACATAGTATTTTTATGGGTGTCCATTACTGGTGCCAAAAAATGTCATCATGACAAATAGTGGACAGCCTTATCCGCTACTGGCTCATGTGACTTTTAATACCAGATCCAGTAATGGACACAATTCTGTAATCCAGGAGTTTTAGAGTTGAATTTTAAAGCAAAAATTCAAAGGGGTCCACTATTGGAATACAAATGGGTCCACTACTGGGTTTTTAATGTTTCCACTTACTTTCTCGTTTTAAGCTCTTCAGATTTTTGATTTTTTACATATATAAATGCTACAATTAGCAATTTTCATAATACAGTCGTGTTAAGAAAGAGTTAGTAAAGGTGTGAAGAAATATTAATTATTTTTTGAAACTGTAAAATTTAGGAAATTACGCAAATATAGCCGGAAAATGTCCTTAAAGTGTCCACTACTGGTGCGTTATACCTTAAATATTTTTTAAGATATTCGACAAAACGTAAAAAAAAAAACGAGAGTGTTTCCATTATTTTATCCAGCACCTGTATATACATAAAACAACAGCAGTCTGTAAAATGACAGTTCACAATAAAGACTGCTTATTTAATGAAATCAGAAGGAAGTTATCGTCACTATTGTGTCATAAACATGCTAGATTCTCAGATCACTGTTTAGGAAATTAAACGAGATATTTTCCCAGGGCACCTAATATATATTCTGCCGCATTATAGTTGAGAAATACACCTGTCATAGTGTTCTCAGTATTAATTCTGTTGTCAGATATTTGCTACGATATAAGCTTCTCGTAGCCTGACATTGTCGTCAAGGAAGAGAAAGTAAGACCTTACTGCATACGTAGAGAAACTCATCTGATAGTAGAATAGTTGGTGTTCTATTCTTCAGTTTCCACGTGCCAGGCTTGAATCTGGATTCAGGCCCCATACAGCACAGAATGTTTTAGTTGTGTTTCAAAATGCTTACAAACTTTCAAAAACGTAACACATTTTAATATGCTCTCTGATACCTTTCTGAAACATTCGCTCTTTTCTATTGTTGTCTCTGTTATGTGACTGGAGCGTTTCTGTTACGTATCAGATTTTTTTGTTTACGATCGCGGACATTTCTACGTTTATGAAAGTAATCGGAAAGCAAACTGAACGTTTCTGTAATATTCACAATGTTTCCATGTTATATGACTGTTACGTTTCTGAAACATTTTTGTGCTGATAGGGGCGGGGATGTTCGTTGTGTTTTGGGATTAACTTCAAGCTGTAGGTCTCAGTCCAGGAACCTCAGTGAGCAGGAAGTGATCATAGGGCAGTACCCCAAACCGAAACCTGTATAATCGTGAAGGTTCGAGAATTTTGTGAAGATTTTAACCAGCAACATTGAACAGGGAGTAATGTTCTCAAAAGTAGACATTAATAATATAAGAAATTTAATTACCAAAATATAAGTAATGTTGATAACATTGTTTAATAACATATGTCAGATTTTCTGCTTCAAAAGCAATCAATTTTCCATGATGCAATGGCGGAGAAATTATAGCACGAATATTAAGTAGCAACACAAATAGAACAATAATAAACACACGTGGCTATTATATTTACTAACAACAAATTCTGAAAAAGCGCCATCTATCGATCATTACAAATGCGGATTAAATTATGCAAATGAATTTTTTTAAAAGCTCGCGCATGGATAATTGAAATTATTTAGTAAAAATGCTGAAATGTCGTAAGCTATTTAAACTTTTTGCATTCTGATTGCAGTATGCTGTGTCAAATGTAATACGCCAAGTTTCCTAGAAATGGCTTTGCACTGGGTCTAAAACCCTACGCACTGTTAAAAATTTCTGTAAATTTAAATGTAAATATTTATCTAGAGTCTCTGTAAATTTACAGTAATTCTTATTTAAAAGCGAATAATCGAGATTCTCAATCTTTATTCTGTAATTATACGTAATTTTATTTTTCAATTTTTTAAATTAAAATTAAAAATCACTGTTTCTACTTTAGAAAAAAACATTCTAAGTCCGAAATATATTCTCAACAATAATTAATTGAATTAATATTAGTTATTAAACTGAATGTATAAAATAAGTTTTTTAACATCTCCGTTTCTTTTTCTCTGTAATTTTACGTAAGACTTAAGATAATAGATTACACAGAGTTTTCTGTTGAAATTTTTAACAGTGCGTGTTATAAAAGGCAATTTTTTTCTTTTAAATTTTTTAAAGAAATCGTTATACCTCCTTGAATATATGTGGTAGTCTCATAAGAATTTTTACAGATAATTAAAAGAATTCTCTAATCACATACTGCAGGAAAAACGCATTTTAAGTACTACTTTTTACAGGGTGACCCGGAACATTTTTACTTTTTTTTTTTTAAACTTTTATTGGTCTCTTTTTCTCTTCTGGACAAAATTTTTGCTTAAATATATGATGTATTACGTGCTCTTTATATTCCCAAAGTTTCAAGTTAATTACTAAAGAATTTTTCTAGATATTTGACAAATGTCTAAATTTGAAAATTTCCAAATACTTTTTGGTAGATAATGTAGCATACAGGGAATTTCATTTAGTAAACTTCTTAGATAATAATGGGTAACATGCATCTATTTTGAAATACGTGCAACACAAAAAAATTTGAAACATTTTTGTAAAGAAATTATTTTTACAGGCGAAATGATTTAACGTCATATTAATTTCAATAATTAAACCTCTATCTAAAAATAATATTAAATTTTGAATTTTCATAACAAGATCAATAACTTATTAATATTTTATGTAATATATCACTTATCAATAACTAACAAATTCATTATTTCATTCATTTTTTGCCTGAAAATTAAATTTTAACATCGTGTATATAACCCCCCCCCCTCCCTCAAAAAAAAAAAAAAAAAAAAAAAAAAAAAACTCTAAATATGTTGAATTGCTTATTTGCTTACAATATATTAGAAAATAGATAAAGTGCATTAAAAAATAATACAGAAATTTTATTACATTTGGATTAAAATAAAAATAGTACACATAAATAACCACTCTTACACAAAATAAAAGAAATGTATTCGTATACGCAGATTTTTCGCCAGATAAAATTAATTGCAAACAAAATATCTAAATTTACGTAAACTAGTATATTTAAAAACAGTTATGTTTCTTTTTGTTATCTCAAATTACAATGACTCAAAACACAATGAAAATAATTTTTTAGGCACTGTAATCGGCGCATATTAAAGGAATATTTATGACTTAGAATTTAAAAATTTGAACGAAGCAACCTACTATGATTAAAAAATATATTAAAATTAAAATAACTAAATTAAGTAACATACTTTTCAATAAAATGTATTTAAATTGTATGGAAACCCAAATCTGATAGTCGAATTTATTAATGAAATCGGTTTATAAGGAAAATGTTTCACCGAAAATGTTTCACTTTTCTATTATACAAACATGCGATATTCTACTAGTCGTTCAAAATTAGATTCACTGCTCAAACAGACATATTAACGGCCCTCTTCACTTACCGTCGCCGGAAGCCCTAGTCAATGTTATTCTATGGGGAAATTTTCTTTACAAATAACTTATTAACTAATACATATTTTTAAATTCTGTTTTCACATTCAGAAAATTCCCAACTGTTAAATTGACGGACCTTTTTTAAAAATGTATTTTTTTAATTTTTAATATTTTATTCTGAAATTGCAAAATGAAAAAAATTCACACATTGAAAATTCGTATTTTGAAGCTTCAAAATAAAATATAAAAAAATAAAAAAATAATTTTTTAAAAAAGGTCCGTCAATTTAATAGCTAGGAATTTTCAGAATGTGAAAACAGAATTTAAAAATATGTATTAGTTAATAAGTTATTTGTAAAGAAAAATTTTCCATAGAATAACATTAGCTTCGGCTTCCGGCGGCGGTGAGTGAAGAGGGCCCATAAGGCACCATCTTTGTTTAACGACAAAACATTGGTTCAATTATCTCAATAAAGAATTTTATTTTAATGTAATAATTCCGACTCGATTTTTTTTTAGACTGTAAATACTCAACCACAAAACGTCCTTCATACTTTACGGAAAGGATTTTGAATATAATATTTTGCGTATGTAGAAAAGAATCCTTGCAAAGATTTGCTTCTATCTGATAACCTTGATTATAAGGCTTCTTTCTTAAAATTACGATTTCCACGTCTCTGGTCACCAAATTCCACGTAATACTATAGGGAAATTTGTTTACAGAATTACTCATCATTAAATGTATTATTTATTTATTTATTATTCTGTTTTCCCATTCTGAAAATTCCCAATCGTGAAATGAGTTATCGTTTTCCAAAAATAGATTTCTTAAATTTTGTATACAGCTAAAAAATTAAAAAAAAAAAAAAAAAAAAAAAAAACCCTTTAAAATAAAAACATGAAGTTCTGCTATTTTGTACAATAATGTATCATAAAGATGATGAGATAAACTATTTAGAAGTAAAAGTATTATTTTAGGTAATATTTAATGTTTAAGAAGGGCTATTTAAAAGTTACTATAAAAGTTACTTTAAAAGTTACTATTTAAAAGTTTTATAGATTCAAAAACCATTCATTTAAACCTTATCATATTTTGCTGAGATGCATATCATCGAATTGTGGTGTGCAGCATACAACGATTTTTTTTTTTTTTTTTTGACAAAGTTTTTTTTTAATTATTATATTATATTTATTTATTTTTATTCTTTACATTTTATTTATTTTATTTTATTTTATTTTATTTATTTATTTATTTTTTTATAAATGTGAAGTGTTTAGAATTCTTTTGTTTTTGAATTCACACATTTCGAAAAATACTTAAAATAATAATCTGAAACTTCTGTAGAACACAGACAAAGATATCTTACTTGATTTACGATACATTTTATTCAAAATATTTCATTTAGCTGATTTTTTACGATTTCTTAAATTATTATCACAATTTTATTTTTTATACGATTTATTTTTTTCGGACATTTTAACAACAGTACTGATATTTGTGTTTTTTCTCAACCTACCGAACTTATCATGTATAAATTCTTCAGATAAAATGTCTCAGTCAATTGTTTCTTATTAAAAATAGGCTATATAAACAAGAATAAAATAAATCCCATTTAATATAACACCTACCATATGACGGTTTGTTTATGAGCTTTATAACTTTCGATTTATCAAAATAACTCTTAGACTAATAGAATTTAAGGACATTGAAAGAATTCTGAAGAATTCTGAAAAATTCTAAAAAGGATGTGGGATAAAATTAACATAAAAAATAAAAATTCTATATAAAGTATTACTTTTATTGGAAAACTTATAATTAAGGAGTAAAACATTGTTTCAAATCAAGACTATTGCAAGAAATCTACCCTTCATGTATAAAATTAATTTTTAAAAACAGTTCCATAAAGAGTGAAATATTTTCGGTATTGCCACATAGGTAATTTTTGTAATATCTTTTTGTACAGTGGAACACTTTTTATACGTTTTTCTCATTTATTCGTATTTTAACATTGGTTCCAAATCCTTTCATTGTATTCTAATGTTGAAGTCTTTCGCTTATATCAAACGAGTAAATTCCTAATTTTACATTAGTTACATTTATTAATAATTACATATGCATTTCCTTCTTTAAGAATTACAAATTTGAAATTTTTTCCACAGTTTAGAAAGAATATTCTGGCTTTTTTTTATTTTAATAATTTCTGATTATTATTATTATTTTAGAACTATAGTACTGAGTCATAGGTACGAAGTCTTCGTTATTTTCAACGGAGACTTCATACCGATAAATTTTTTATAAATGTTTTCAGTAGTTTATTTAATTTTTATTATTCGTCAAAAATATATGTGACAGATTCAGTGTTAAAAATACTGGTGATAAATCTGAATTAAAAATTAGTAATCTTGACAGCTATGCTGAGACAATACAACTCAGTGGCTCTAAAGACATTAAGGAAAATATTCGAAAACAAGGGGAAGGGACAGATATACAATCGTTTTTTTTTTTTTTTTTTTTTTTTTTTTTGAGAGAGAGAGAGAGAGTGAGAGAAGGGAAAGACACCGTTTACTTTGACTTCCACTCTCTCCTATTTTTTTTCAGAAACGGGATTTCAATTAAAAGTAAATTTAGATTAAAAGGAAATTTAAATCCCACAGCTTTACAACCATTTTGTAAACTTTCAGATTTATTATTCATTTCTTTACAGTAAACTTGAATAGGGTGCACTAAGATTTTTTTCTCAAATTGTTCAATTGACATCTTGTTTTTTCAGAGACAAGATTTTTTTTTTTCGATTGTAATTGTTTGCAAAAATGTAGTCTTCTCTTACAAAACTAGACTTTTTCTTTTAAAGATAATATTGAGGTAATATATATTCCCCAAATTTCTATATCAACTGTACACGATTATACATAATTTAAATTATTTGTTATTATTAACTATTAGTTGAATCATTTTAAATTTTATTTAAAAATTATCTTAATCGGACAGATAAAAAGGTAATCATGAAATGCTTAAATTTTTTCCAATTATATGACACTCTTTTAAAGTATTATATGTTAAAGTAAATTTTCCGTTGCACTTTTTTTTCAGTTATACGTTTTTTAGAAACGCTCCTTTGCAAAATCATATAAACAGTGTACCACTGTATTGTATTTACCACTGTAGCATTCAAGTTTTTAATTAAAAAACCAGAGCATTGTTCACGGAAATAACCAGACCAATTAATAACTAATTCCTTAAAAATATGTTTACATTTTCTAAGAATGATTAGAACATTAAAAATAAAACTGTTTTTCTAAAAATAAATTAATGCATAATATGCATTACAATAAAAATACTTTGACAATCAGATGTGTTTAGGTAAAATTTTCTACGAAATACATCGGATATCTCTGCAAAAGTAGTTTTCAAAGGTGGAAAAAAAATATCAATAAATAACACGCGCCGTCTCTTTGAACAGACACGCACATTTCAGACTCAAAATTTATGAGCCCATTTTTCCAGCAACCGAGCGAATGATCTTAAATAATAAGTACGACCGACCAATGACAAAAAACCTTTTGTTCCAGCCTTTTTATAGAGGATAACACCCCCGTAAGAGATATAAAATCCTCGCCGTCTGATGTGATTTTAATTGCTTTTATGAGTCAGAATTGTGACCTTATATAGATCGTTTGTTTATGGCCGCAATTTTAAGAATAGAACATTTTTTGTTGTAGTTGTTGATACCATTATTGTTGTTGTTGTTAACCCATTATCTGACAAAACTTTTTAATTTATTGTTTTTTCTTAATTTACATGTTTGGGGAAAGGGTTAAAGCAAATTTTAAACAATTAATTAGTTATTCAAGGAATAACAGATTATCCTATTTTGGGGGAAATGACGGAATACATTGTCTAAAATATTATTTTTAACAATGAAAAATGCAATGACCCAAATATGGTCAGTGGTAAGTAAAGAATTAATGCTGTAATCAACGATAAATCATCTCAGATCAACATTGTCATCTGCAAAATTGAACGCTATATTTCTTTAGGCATAAACAATTTTTTCTGGGGAAAAAAAGAGAGAGAAAGAAAATGAAAATATGCGATGGCCCTTTTAACCATCTTAAAAGATTGAAAATGCATATAAACTTTAAAATGAAAAATCATGTGTTTGACACATAGATTGTTAATATTCTCAAACTATACGTATACACGGAACATCATTTAATATTCAATGTATTTTTCCTACGTAATCAAACAGCAGACAGATAACAGCAGAACAGAAAGATATACAAATAAACAAATTCATAATTACTCTTTTAAACATTGTTGGAAAGTGTTAAAAATGTTCAACACAAATGGAAATGCAATTCTAGCAATTTCCAATTGTAGCTCTTAATGTAGTTAGATCTTAATGTTATTTTAGTATAGGCATAAATCTTAACGTTAAACATATCATACTTTAGAGAAAACATTTTTTTATGCATAGGAATAATAAATGTCTCTTTCATTATCAGTTGTGCAAAATAAAGGCATTACAATATGGTTTAAAGAAGCACCTTTCATGAGACGCAGTGTTTTGGAATACCCTGGAGTACTCCTGTACACAAACCAGTGGTCATATTTACTACATTTTCAAAAAGGAACATTTTACAGGGAAATTGAACAACATATATCAGTTTCAAGAAATTCCGTGAATATTTACGGGAGTCAGAACGTAGAAAGATAAACAGACAAACTGAAATCCTAAACACTTTTGCAACTTTAAAAAGCAAAAAAAAAAAAAGAAAAAACTTCGAAAAACAACATGAAATGCAAAAACTCGCAATAATTGTTTCAGGTCGAAATGAAACACGATCCATAGTCATAGAAACAAAGTAGGCACGAGTGTTGGAAGCAAGGCGACAATTATTTCGACCAGACAAATTGATGGGAGTTTTTTTGCATTTTATGATGTTTTTTCAAAATTTTTTACTTATTGAAGCAGTCCAGTGGCGGATTTAAGGGGGGGAGCTAGGGGGCTCAAGCCCCTCCCCCCCAAAACCACTGACATTCACAATTGAATATTACAATGGTAAATTTTTCATTGATCTGGAATAGCATCTTGAAAAATCTTAGCCCCCATCTCCCCCCAAAATTAAGATCTGGATCCGCCACTGAAACAGTCAGACCTATTTTGTTTGCTTGACGACAAATTATGTTTTATTTCAATCTGATTTTTATTTTTATTTATTTATTTATATCTTATGGTGGTTTTCAGATTTTTTTACTTATTAATTTTCAACACCAGCTTGTCAACTATGTGTTAAAAAGACTCATTAAAAGACTCATGATCTTGAAAATGCCAAAACTTCTACAGATATTTAAGAAGAGACTTAATATTTTTTTCAGATGTTTAAAAATTTTTTTTTTTTTTTAGAATTAAGGATGAGTTTTGAAATTTATTGATTTGTGTTTGAGGAAAAAAAAATAAAAAATGCATGTCTTTGTAAAACTTTGCACAAAACAGGAATTTTTGTCATATTTTTATAGTTTATGTTTTTTCTGTTGAAAATATTTCAAAATACATCCCTAATTCTTTAAATAGTTTCTTTTAAACACCCAAATATCATTAAGTTTTTCTAAAAAATATCTGTAGAAGTTTTAGCATTTTAAAGATCTTGAATTCATGAAAGAATGCAAACCGAGAAAGTTCAATTTAAAGATTGTAAGAAAAAAATATATGAAAACCCTAAAATGTGTTGTCTAAATATACATTTTATTTAACAAACATAATGTAGTTCAATTAAAAAACTTTAAGTTGGCATACAAGCTGTTATATGAAATTTTCAGTGGTGCCAAGTCCCCTTAAGAATTTGAAATATTAAGAATTTGAAACACTATTTATAGGCTACCGCTAACAAAAGAAGCACATTAACTAACAATTTTTAACGGTGCTATGTACTTTATTTGTGATGTTTGGGCAGGTGCACTTTTTTTTAACTTGCTGTATACAGTTTATGTACTTTTTATATACTTGATGTAATATATTGCATTTTTACACATTGATTAATTACTGCTATGATTTTAGCCTAACATGTGTCGTCCAACACACACGTAGTTCATCTATCATAATGTTCGCAAGTACTGATTAGTACTTAGAAAGTACGTAAAATATGTGCAGCATGCCAGGCGTGTGCGCGATGTTACATAAAACGAAATGCCTCCGCTTGCGGCATAATTATGGGGTAAAAAACTCGAAAATAAACTATAATGATACGGTCCCGGTCCCTCATATACCTGCCCCGGGCAAATGTCCAGCCCACTTAGTTTAAAAATAATGTAAAAATTATACTTAAAAATTGCTGTAGTAATTATGAAAGATAAATGTAACAGTATAGCATGTAGTCCTTCTTAAATGACACAAATATAAATGTTACTTATGCTATATTTGATTGTGTTAGATTGATCCTAATAGTGAAGATAATTCTTTGGAATTCATCCTGTGTTTTCTTTCTTTCCTTTTTTCTTTTTTCAGCCTACCAATATTACAACAGTTTTATCAACTTGCATGGACTTTTATATGCAATAGCCACCACTAATTTTTAATTGTAATGTTTGTCTAGTTGTACGTTTGTCTAATCAGCTATCGAGTATATTAAGCAACATTCCTTAAAATTAGTGATAATTATAAGTAAACTAAGTCCCTATAAATTGACAACACGCTATACTATAAAATATATGCCCTTCCCCCCCCCCCTTTTTTTTTCTTTTTAATGATTTTTATGACATACGTTATGGCGACCATATTATAGTATCTTTATAATAAAAACCTTAAAAAATACTACAATAATCCAATTGTGGAGATATTTTTTGTTCTAAATAAATGAAGGCGAAAAACGCAATAATTATGGAAAATAATTTTCTTGATAAATTTTACATAAGCAATTTGGAAATGAGGACTGTCCTCAAATTCCAAGAACATTATGTTCATCCTAAACATGAAATAATTAAATCTTTCTACCGTAATTTCGCGTCTATAACCCGCGGGTAATCTATGCAATCTATAATCTGATTATTAATAATAGCAATTAGTATTGAAATTATAAACGGCGATTGCCGACCACGTGATTTTAGAAGTGCAGGGTATCTTCTAGTGCGGGTACATCTTTCGGTTATAATTATCTTTAAATAAATTTTTCATGCTGCAGGTTATCTTCCGCCGCGGGGTATATACGTGAAATTACTTTTAAAAGAAAGCTTTAAATGTAATTATACATATATAATTAAAAACAGAAAACTAGCGATTATTTATTTTAATGTTTAGAAAATTATTTATTTTAAAGTTAATAGTATACAATTTAATAAATTAAATTAAATATTTTCAATTATAAAAAGCTATAATTAAGTGTTTCCAATTACAAAAAGCTGATATTAATCTTGCAACCTTGCATATTTCATTTATGTTTAAAGCATT
The DNA here is from genome assembly GCA_963930645.1 of Salticus scenicus. NCBI lineage: Eukaryota > Metazoa > Arthropoda > Arachnida > Araneae > Salticidae > Salticus > Salticus scenicus. The sequence continues at coordinate 55,896,595 of OZ005659.1, read as the reverse complement.
TAACTGTCTTCAATTCCTTGCTTCACTGTTAACCGCAGGCGTACATTTCTTCTAATCCTCATCCCTACATTTGTGAAAATGGGAGTAAAATTGTTTTTCCTGATTCTTTAAATTCTTGATTCAATTATTTTATTTTATTACTTTTTTAGTTATTTTGTGTTTATTTTCTTTTATGTTTTTTGGTTTCGAAAATGGTTTGGGCATAGGTCAAAGAGAAAATTTAGCTTTTGCACTCTTTGGCACGGAAATCTATTTCCTAATGCATGCCTCGTTTCCTACTATTCCCTTGATAAAAATAGGAAATCGGCATGCTTTCATTCATTTCATTTATCTCCTTTTAGTCATTTTTAAATTTTAATTATCTAAATTGTAGCCTTGGGATTGATTATTCTCTATCGTTTATTTTGGTAATTTTCTATAAATATTAATGTATACGTGCGTATATAGGGCTAATGCACCAGTGATTGACACTTTTAGAGCAATCTCTGATGTTTTTAATGTTCCAGTCATCAGAAAATGTTTTTAGAAATCTTAAGTTAGTACATATAGCATGAAAGACATTCAGAACCACTGACATAACAATTATTATTATTATTATTTATGAATTTTTATTTAACACCCGCTCAATGTTCCAGTAATTGACACTGCGAGTTTTTCATTTTATCAGTAATTGGCACCCTATGTTCCAGTGTTTGACACTGCTAGTTATTCCTTTTACCAGTTATTAGCACCCTATGCTCCAGTGTTTGACATAAAATGTTAAAATTCTTATATGTAAAATATATGATTTTATTATTTTTCTTATTTATTAATTATTTCGGAATAGATGTCAATTACTGGAGCATGCCAAGCACTGGAGCACCTACCCTATATTCTTTTTTTTATTAATAAATGAGACATTTTATATAGCATTCCATATATTCCATACATTAACATTTTAGTGGCTAATATTATTTTAATTATTTATTGTTCTAAGTATTTTAGTGATCTGTTATATTGTTCTGAAGAATGACATTCATTTTTACTTTCTTCTATATGTATAAAAAGGAAAGTACTGAATTTGTGAAAATTTTGGACCTCCGGTTTTAGATAGATTTTCCCGTTTTGAGATATCTTGAACACGATTTGACCATTTTATAGAAATATCTATCTGTGTGTGTATATCGAGAATTTTGCATATCCTGTATCTCATGAATCAATGAACGACATTCAGCCATACTTGGTATTTAGTTGGACTTTGACCTAAACTGATGATGATTATATTTGGGGACCAATCGTTTAGCAAGTAATGTCGTTCTCCGATTTTTTCACAATTTTCAAAGTGGCAGTATAGACAAGATTTTGTATAATTGTACATATTGAGAATTATTTTTAAGTAATAATTCTGAAATTAATAATTATTAATAATAGTAATAGTAAATTATAAAAAAAAAACTGAGTATGAAAAAAAAAAAAAACCTCTCCTTCTAATTGACAGAGGTGGCAAGGAGAGAACAGAATTTCTCATGCAATGAAAATTTCCAATATGGATATCTTTCAAAATAACTCGTTAATACTTTTAAAAAAATAGTTGAACCGCAGATCTCTGATAATTTGATAAAATTTTTTTTTTTTTTTTTTTTTTCATGGAGAAAAAAAAAAAAAAAAAAAAAAAAAAAAAAGAAAAAGAAAAGAAAGAAGAAGAAAAACACACATTTCCATTTTCATTTAGTACCATATTTCTCTGTGATAAAAATCGTCTGCATCCATGATGCAAAATACTTCTGATTTATTAATAATTTTAATAAATAACATGTACTGCGTGAATTTGTATAGGAAAATATACAAGAAAAAAATCGCGGTGTCCACAACACACTACTTAACTTTTATCGGGAAATAAAGAATAGAAAAAAATATATGCAATAAAATAGTGCACTATTTTATAATTTTAGGCAAATGTGCCATACATCCCTTAATTTTTAAAATAACGAAGTACTCTACTAAGGACAATATGCATCATGGCAATCGTTTATTGTTATTATTATTATTATTATTATTATTATTATATTCCAAATTGAATCTCACAAATGCTATATTTTTAAATAAAAATATATTGTCGAATCTAAAAAATAAAATAAAAGCTTTTTTTCAATGACTTTTGTTCTTTAATACAAACTTTATTTAGTTTCATGTCAGGTGACTAAACGTTAAACAAATATCTTAATTCGTCTACTTATTTCAATTTTAAAAGATTCATCGAGAGCTGTGTGTAAGTAGTGGAACAACTGACTGATTTCTCGATAAGAATCTTTGACTTTATCTAACATTTGTATTGCAAAGATAGCACCACACCTACATAGAATTCATGCTGAGGTTTCATTTTGCATCGTTTGTATGCACCCCGTTTCATATTATTCCACCCCCCATAACTTTTGTAGGTTTCATTTCCTGTGTTCCTATTTTAATTCAGGGAAGTCTGGCAAAGACGTTGAAAAGGTGCGGCTTTACACAGAAAGGTCACTACGAAGTCTACAATTTACTCAATCCATTGCATTCAAAGAGAAAGCGTGTACAATCATACAAACAGTTAAAAAAAAAAAAAAAAAATTAAGAAAAATTATTAAAAAAATAAACAGCAAGAAACGTATTAAGCTAACATAAATGTTTGAAACGCCATAAGTAATTCCTCTTAGAAGCGTTATCAATGTTTTGTAAAGTTAAATAAATAATAATTTGTGAAAGATGAGGTAAAATATGCCTCCGTGTGGGTTGTAACACAGCAAATTACATTAATGTAATTCATTTTTTCTTTCGACTGCTTCCCTTACTAATTTAATCTATTGTATTTTAGTTCGCTTTAAAAATAATCAAGCTTCTATTATAAAATTTTTATAAGTTAATGAGATAAAAGGCGTTTGGTTTTATATAAACGTTTGAATGGCCCATAACAGCAATTTAAAAAATATCAAAGCGATTTTCCGAATATAGCGAAAATTTTGTAAAAGTCCACCTCTATTGAAAGGTCACCTCCATCTATGATATATACAGATAGGTAAAGAAAGAGAGATACAGCGGGCCGGAATACAGCGGGAGAGATTAAGGGGCCGGAAGCCTCCCTCAGTAACGTATCTGTTTATATGCAGCAAGTCAATTGAGTCAATGTACAGTCTGTAACAAAAGTGTCCGAACACTAGCAAAAATTCCTATGTAAAAAAGTGCACTTTATACGGTTTAGTTAAATAAATCGTTATCGAATCACAATCTTACACTGACTAAGAACAGGATTCGACAAGGATTTATTTAACAAAACCGTATGAAGTGTACTTTTTTTAAATAGGAATTTTTGCTAGTGTTCGGACACTTTTGTTACCGACTGTATATATTATGTAATAAGGAATAAACAAAAATGATCTGTTGAATAATGTGTAATGCAAATAGGACGTTGAGGCTCCTGATCTGTAGATTCACTAGTTTAAGTTTAAGATGCACGCGACGATCCATCTACATTACATTGCATTCTCATCATCATCTACATTGCATCTGGTAAATATATTTTGTGGGACAGTAAAATGTAGAAACGTACCCGATTATTATTTATTATTATTATCATTATTATTATTTTATTTTTAATGATAATTTACATGAAGGTAAATTATATAAAAAATGAACAAAACTAGCACATGTTATTATTATTATTATTATTATTATAGTAATATATGGTTCTTATGGCAAATGATGTGAATTGCACTTCTATTTTTTTTTTTTTTTTTTTTTTTTACGTGGAAACGCGAATTTTTTTTACGCATATTCGTCCCATGGGGCTTAATTGCTTAAAGTGCATTAAATTATTTAAAACAGAATTAACTGATATATATTTTAGAATTGGGCTAAAGTATGGTCATTATAGGGGTGGTCATTTGTAAACAATTTTTTCGAAAAATGCACAAAAGAGTTCAGATACTTTCATTACACCGGTTTATTATACAAACATACAATCATCGGGAGAAATACTTAAACAGACTATTATAATTTTCAATTTTGTCTATTGAGTGAGCTATTCACAGATTCAAATATGTTTAAATACCTGGTAACTGTCAAATGTTCGAAAAATCAAGAGGAGTCAATCAAAAATTTGTTATGTTCCGAGAATTTTTTTTTTATTGATTCTCAGAATTACATTATTTAACACCACTACATGAGGATTAAGAAATTGTCAACTGTTTGTGCGGTAAATTATAAACGTGTTCTAAATACACATACTGATGAATTTTCGAGGAATACTGCAATTACAGGAGGAATACAAGGAATACAACATAAAACGCTGTAACGAGCATAAAACGCTCTAAATCTCCCCTTCCCCCACTACAAAAAAAAAAAAAAAAAAAAAAAAAAAAAAACACATACACATACACATTAAATGATGTAATCACGTTTGACCAACTTGGAATCGAACCAGGAGCAAATCGCCAAGGAAGCGAGAACGTTACCAAAGTACCAACAATCCACGTGTTACGCTGTTAGTAATTCAGAAACATTTTTCAACAAGGTTAATTACTTTATGAAGAGAATTACTAAGCAACAATATAACATGTGGATAGGCGTTATATTGGTAACGTTCTCGTCTCCTACATAAATGGCTTTGGTTCGATTACCAGTATTTAAATGCGACAATTTTATTTAATATGTATGTTTTCGAGCAAATTTACAGTAAGTATGCTGCAAAATTGTATAAGTTTATTTACAGTTCTCTCAGTTTATTTCATTCACGCGTTAATTTTCAGCAAACTTTAAATTAACTGTACAAAGAGTTGGCGATATTTTTGCCTCACGTTGTGGTGTATTGTAGCAAGTTTCTTTCTTTTTCTTTTTTTTTCTTTCTTTTCACTTTTCTCTTTTTTTATGTCTTTTTTCAAGTCTTCAATAACATAATACAAATTTTCGTCTTAATACTCCAACTCTATTACTCGCTCCTTCTTTATCTTTTATAATCCAGATAGTGGAAAAAGTAATAGAAATTCTAAAGAATATTTGACACGTCTACGTCTCCATAAAATCTGAAAGGTGTAAGATTTCTGTACAAACAAAGAGAAACAATTTTATTGCAATATGTAAAGATTTTTTTTAGATGCGCTGTAACTCATTGTAGTGCGTCTCATTGTATAGTATGCAATATTTCCTGTACAAATAAAGAGGAACATTTTTATTGCAGTATTCAAAGATTATTTTTAGGATTCTGAATGCCTCATATGTCTCATCGTCAGAAAGCTGAAATAATAACAATTAAAATATTTCAATCGCTTTTCTTTGCCTTAATCACTCGAAATTAGAACAAGTAGCAATTTTTTTATTTACATCTACTTGTTTGGAATCAAGTGCATATTTTAAAATATGGAAAATTCTTAGTAAAATTATGCATTACAACCTATAGATCAATAATTTTTTTCCATTTGTAATATTTGTTAAAAATCTTTTGTATGACAAATGTTTCATTGTTTATTTGAAAACAAGCTCCTCTAAAGATCTTAAAGATAAAATTCCCTTTCATAAATTTAAGCGTGCCTGGTATACTTTTATACATAGATATATTAATAAGACATAGATTGATCATTGGGGGGGGGGGGGGGGGGTAAAGAGTGATTCCTTTTCATTCGGAAAAGGACTGCCATTTTACTCTTTCCCCGAGTGAATGTACACGGGAATACACACAGATAATTTAGCAAATAAAACTTATGTACTAAAAGAGAATGAAAAACTCCAGATACCCATTTTTCTTTCTTTCTTTTCGTTTTCCTTCCTTATTTTTTTTTTTTTTTAACCATACTCTAGTATACTCATGTCTGCACAAAACTGTCTTTCTTTCTTTCGATATTTATTATTATACTTCTTTGAGATAAAATCGTGTGCATTTATCATGAAACATAATTTTAATAAATTATAATTTAACAAATAATTTGTATTGCGTAAATTTGTATAGGATTACATATAGAAGAAAGTCTTGCAACATACTCGTTATATATTAAAACGTCCGCGGCTGCTAACTACATTTAAAATTGTTTTGAAAATTCCATATTACTTACTAATATAAAATATTAAAAAATATTAAAATTTAAAAAAAGTATTCCATTAAATATGAAGACAGTAATTGTTTCATAATGATAACAAAGCAACTGATTATAAATTCTATATTTTTTATAAATTACTTGAATATAACTTATTAATGAAAACTTATCCCATTCATATATTTATTAGAACACTTAAAAGCCACGCAATAATTCGGCATTTTCAAAATTCATTAACATTCTATTCTATTAAAACTCGAATAAACGACTACGTCAGAAACGCCAAAGAAAAATATTGGAAATACTATAAATACCCCAAGAATTATGCGTATCAATGGGATCTTTTAACTGAGAAAAGGTGAGTTTATTGGAAGGCGAAAATTTTAAAAACCTTGTAAATTGTGATTTCGCTATTCCCTATTTGTCGGAAATTTTATATTCAGTCCACATTTTCTTAAATTTTCTACTGTTTACACAGCTTACTTTAATAAATTCCTATTGGCCACTCTCCCCACCTTTCCCGTAATTCTATTGGTTGAACTAAATTCGGCCCCTCTCCTATATATACGAGCACTTCTTCAGTTTCAGAATCCTTTTTGCACTGAAGACGGCACGCTTAAAGCTGCCGAAACAGCTGTATGCATTTCCAATATTTTTCTTTGGCGTTTCTGACGTAGTCGTTTATTCGAGTTTTCATATTCCAACGCCAAGTCTCCTGTTATTATTCTATTCTATTACTATTTTCGAGTTTTAACTCTCTAATTGCATTAAAAATTAACTGCTCTCTAATTGCTCTTAAATTGCATTTTCGGCATCAAAAACCTTTGCGCGTTAACATGGGGATGACAGATCTATATAAATTACTATATCTAATGCTTTTAAACTGATTTTCTTTTTTTTTTAAATCGACTATTGCAATCACTTACTTTGTATACAAGGTGTTTGAGAAAGGGCTTCCAACTCTGAAATGACATAACTGCGAAACAGTGAGAGATAGGGAGGTGAAGTACAGTTGGTAACAAAAGTGTCCGAACACTAGCAAAAATTCCTATGTCAAAAAAGTACATTTCATACGGTTTTGTTAAATAAATCTTTGTCGAATCATTTTCTTAGTCAGTCTAAGAACATGATTCGATAAGGATTTATTTAACAAAACTGTATAAAGTGTACTTTTTTTACATAGGTATTTTCGCTAGTGTTCGGACACTTTTGTTACCGACTGTAGGGCTCGAAGATAGATAGGTCTCGAATTTGTTATACACAGGTTTTCAGAAATAATTCCACGATTGGCTAATAGGTGGCGTCATAAGCACATGAAGATTAGAGACCATACATTAGAAAGAGACTGGACATTGACGGAAAATCGGCAATTTTAGTGCCAAATCGGAGCGATCCCCGTAGAACGTAATGTTTTTTTCTTCGCGATTGACATTTTACTATACAACAGAAATGGAAGAAAATTGTGATAAATTAGTTCAGAAAGCATTGCAGAATGTACATATGTAATTTTTTTCGTCTTAGAAAAAAAGAATTTAAAGAAAAACGAATTTTTGTTTAACCATCGATAAGATATGGTTACTTTTTCAACTCCGATCGGAAAGCAGAGGAATTTTTTGTTATGTATTTCTATATTAAGCAAAATACGTTGATTGTGAAAGTAATTCTACCTTATTCTTTCTAAGAATATACTCATTATATTTAAAAAGTAAAAAAAAAAAAATTAACAAAAATATGGTAATATTAGTTTTTGTCAACTAATTCATGAATAAATGTAAAACTACGGCGGAAGAAGGGAAATTATTTTTTATTATTTTACAAATATATTTATGTAATATTTTTACAAGCTAAAAATACATATTTTATTTATTCCAATTACACATTTCAATTACGTCATTAATAATGACGTAATTATTTATTTTCGTAAAATATTAAACAATAATTAAAATAAAAAATTAATTAATAATAATTTGTGAAAATATATTAACTAATATTTTTAGAAATTAAAATATATGTTTTTATTTATTTTATTTATCTTTGCTTATTTCGTTGATTTTTTTCATTTTTTAGTTTTCAAAAATATTATGCAAATAAAAATGATAACTTATTTAAATATTATTTATAAAATTTATTATATCAAATATTATTTAAAAGAAATTTATATTTCATATGCTAGTAAATAATATACACCTTATTTTCTTTATTTTTATCAATTTACTTTAAGAAAAAGGATACATTTGCGCACTAGCAAATAATAATAATAATATATATATATATATTTAATATAGTTATTTTAAATATGTATTTTAAAATATATTATACATGAAAAATTAGAAAAATACCTTCTGATTTAACATATTAAATATGTCGCAAAACAGAACTTAAAAACTAATAGCTAGCAAATAAGTAATGTAATTATCACATACGTTAGGAAATAAATACGTAAAACAGCATGCAACAAAAAAAAATTCAAAGTATTTAAAGCATGATATAAAATAAATAATAATGCACTTTTATCTTTTAAAAATATTTCAAAATTAAAGTAATATTTATTTCCTAACAAAGTAAAAATGTAATAAATAAGATCACCTCCAGTTATGACGTAAAATAATCGAAATTTCTTCTTAGCGTAATGTTAAGCAATGGAGTAACTGGCACTAAAATGGAGGATTTCGTCAAAAATTCGGCGCGCCAATGTCCAGTCTCTTTCTAATACAGGGTCTCTAATGAAGCTTTAAATAGTACTCACACTGTTGAAAATGAACTATTTAAAAATAAGGAGATGAGCTTCCTCATATCTTTTTGAGCAGGTTTTTCTAAAAAACAAATAGGTGCATATTTATATGTGAAAGCCGTTGGTTTCTCATAAATGGGAATATTATTAAAAATAATTATAATTGCTAATAATTTAATTTCATGAAAGGCATTACGATAAATTCTTTTAATTTACTTTATAAATCCCTTGAATAATGGGGCTGCGGTAGCCCGGTCGGTAGATCGTTGACCTCGTAATTGGAAGATCGCGCAATCGGTACTCCGTCGTGTACACTAATGGTAACTGATGTACGTAAAATCCGTCGTGGTCACAATGTCCTCCCAATGTGTTCCCATCCAAATTATACCACCGGGGGGGAGGGGTCCTCGATGCGGAGGAGCTATTCCCTCCGTGGAGGATCAAAATTGTGATGTCATATCTTCGGACCATCCTTAAGCGTACGCCCCATACCGTCGCCAATTACCCAGTGCGAAGTACTAGTGCGACATTAAACCTAACCAACCTCTGGAGGTTAGAATCACCCAAAACTGATGCATAGTAGTGAGCGGGTCTCCTTCCGTCTTTGACTCTTTCAACCAACCAGCCAACCCTTGAATAATGTAAATTATGCTCTCCAATACGACGAATTTTTTATCGTATTTGCATGCTTCGACAAATGCTACGCCGAATTATATCTGCGACATCACGCGCAGTACGACTACGAGAAAAGCGAATGTGTCAGCTTATCACTTCTTCATGTTCATTTTACTGTGAAAAATGAATAATTTTCTCAAAAAAATATTATAAGGGCTACAGTCGGCAGAAAAAGTATCCGAGCACAAGCAAAAATTTCTAGATAAAAAACGTACACTTAATACAGTTTTCTTAAATAAATCGTTGTCAAATCCTGTTCTTAGTTAGTCTAAGAACATGATTCGACAAGGATTTATTTAACAAAACTGTATTAAGTGTACTTTTTTTATATAGGAATTTTTGCTAGTGCTCGGATACTTTTGCTGCCGACTGTATGATGGAATGAAAAATTAAATGAGAAGAAAAAATATTGTAATATTTGTAATCTCGGTTAAAAATCTGTGAATAACCAATCTTAAGTATTTGACTTCTTTGTCAGTATCTGCCAGAAGTAGTGCTTCAAATTCTACTAGAAAGTTGCATCCTATCCTTGCAGTTGGCAGTAAAATTATTCGATCGCTAGCAATAAATCTTATGTAAAAAAAGTACACTTAATACTGTTTGGTTAAATAAATCCTTGTCGAATCATGTTCTTAGGATGAGTAAGAATATGACTCGACAAGGATTTATTTAGCAAGTAGTAAGTGTACTTTTTTTACATAGGAATTATTGCTAGCGATCGAATAACTTTGCTGCCAACTGTAGATGCTTGTCATATTTACGCATTCAGTCGAGAAACGAAGTTAATGGGATATACGCTTTCAAATATCACTACTTGATTTTTGGTGTTCTAATGGTAAGTGTCTTTAATCATCTAGTCCACTGCAGAACATGTTTCATAAAACATATAAGGACATATACATTTGCTCCTTCTGTAATGCCTGCTCTAAAAAACTTTTTGTAATTTGCGAAAACAGAGTCAGGCAATTTATCATAAACATTATTTGTCATACACGAGATCCGGAGACAAGTTATCATCATTTTGCATTTTCCCGTATTTGTTAACCTAATTATCCAGCTCGAAATCAAAACATAACCTTTCCAAGTAATAAACATAATTCGTACTCTTGATTTTAGCTATTATAATCGGTAGCGAACTTAATAAACAGTTTCACTACATGATCTTTTTATGTGAAAATAGTAGGAACGATAAATTTGATTTTTCTGTTGTGTCTGCTGAAAAGTTCCTTGATAGTTTGGTATCAGTGATGATATTTATCATAAATTTAGTCCATCATAAATTTTACAAATGGGGTCTGAATACCTGCTAACACAATTTCGACCCTCACGTAAGAGGTGTTTTCCCCAATTTGATAGCCCATCGACTAGTACGAAACTCTATCAAGTATAGTCAGTGCTGCTTCACTTTCGATGCTTTAATAGTGCTTAATCAATTTGGAGTTTAATTAACTAGTCCACTGCTATACCTTTTTCACGAAAATAATGTACGGACATACAAATTTCCTTACTCTGTAGCGCCAACCTAAAAACTTTTGATAATATTCAGTCAAAACACAATGATGCATCTTATCAGAAACATAATTCAATAGAAAAATTATAAATGGGATCCAAAGAATTATCCTCAATTTATTATCTCAATGACCGGTGCGGTGCACGAAATCGAAGCATTACTCTCCCAAGTACAGATCCCAAGTAGGGCTATTTAACTTGTGGTGTTCTAATAGGTTATCCAATTAGTCCCCTAAAGGACTTCTTCCATGGTTAAATAAAAGAAAATTTAAGTTTGCCCATTCTACCTTAAAAGTCCTTGTGCTGTAGATTATCACATATTAGAAAATTTATATTTTTCTTTTTAAAGGATAGATAAATTGTCTAAATAAATTAAATTATAAATTAAATTCTTTAATTTTAAACAACTACTTAAAATATAACGATATAACGATTTTTATCCTATAAATAATAAATTTTACAATATACGTTTTCTAATTTTTATATCTTCCCTTTCATGTCTTTTTCAATGTAACTGAAACAAAAATTTTCGATCAGTTCCCAGTATTCACTTAGCAACCTAACGTACTGGAAATTCTTTCCGCGCTGTAAATGATAATGTTTTGACTTATTTCTATCATTTTGTTTTGTGAAACCAGAAAGTAATTAATTCGCTGTCTTTTAATCTTACATCGAAATGTAACTCATGCACCCTCTTGTCGCCTAATTTACATCAAGGTTAGATAAAATATTTTTTCTTAGCTAGTTATTTTCCCAGGATTTAAATCTTGGCAAATCCTGCCAACACTCACTAACAACGGTCAATAAATTACTCGTCGCTTTTTAAAAATATACATGTGAATAATCCTAACGTAACCGCAACCATCCTCTATCTTAAACTTTGAACTTGGCATTTACATTATAACGCCAAATGCATTGTCATTTTTTGCTCCAGTTTTGGAGCACACTTTTTTCTTACTATTTATCGACCATGAAAAATCTGAAGAGCGATTCGGGCCTGGGGCCCAGCCTTATCCTCGCGATTGTGTCCCCACTCCATACTGTAAGCTTCGTACTGTTATCCCAGCTATGGTCACGCGTCAAATTAAATGCTTTGGAATATTTAATAAATTTACCTTAACCAATATACTGCCTCTTGGATGCGTTCCTTGGGTAACCTGTTTTCATCTTTAATTAATTTTAACTTGACTGTTTTTTTTTCAGATTTTTCTTTGTGACCCACGCAATAAGACTATCTTTTCAACAGTTAATAAACTTCATCTGATACTGTGTTAAATCAACATGACATACTGGTGCCGTGACCAGGTTTCGAACCTGGGTTATTGCGAACATAACCCAATGTACTAACCACTATACGATTACGGCCACGACATACTGTAATTTATAATGTTAATTTATAATACATTTAAATTATAATTTTATTTAATTAGAGAATTTATCTATCCTTTAAAAAGAAAAATATAAATTTTCTAATATGTGATAATCTACATCACAGTCCATATCGTCTTTGAACAAAGCAGATTGATGCAATTAATCAAAAATATGTTCCTTCATATAATTTAAAAGAAAAATAATTGATATACGTATATATGGAGAGTCAAACACATTTAAAGGTCTAGTAGTAATTATGAAAAGTTGTTTGAAAAATTTGTGATTGTGGGACATTTCTATTAAACCAGAACATTTTTTATAAAATTACTGCTTTATTTATATGATACAATTTCAAAATCTGAGTTCTTGAAGTCAATCTGCAACACTGTGATTGCAGAATATTTAATGCTACGGTCTTCAGTTATTAGGTTCCGGAGGCAAAATTCAAATCCCGATTCAGCCATAAATATTCGTAGGGATTCGAAATTCACTTTAGACAGACGGCCTAGGTCTAATGAGCCTTAATGTGCAAACATAACCTTAGAGTGACAACCCGAATCAAACCAACCTCAAAAAAGTTTGCACTCAAGACATTAATTAAATTTTGTGGTAAATTGAGCACGTCTCGTTATTTGTAAAATCATTTTTTTTTTTTTAATGATTCAATTTCTAAAGAATCTGTACTACATGTACATTTAGATAAAATGTGAGGGCTGCAAGATGTTCTGTATAAATAAAGTGATGCATTTTTATTAATGTAGACTAATTTCAGATTGAGCAATTCTCTGAGCGTCGGTTTATGCTATTTGCTTAAAATGAGAAAGCAGTCCTTGAAAGAGGGTTTCATACATTCTTTACTGTGAGCAAGCTGAAATAATGACAATTAAAAGACAACATACAGTGTCCTACGTCATGCCAAGTCGAAACAGGAACAGGTGGTCAACTTGTCCACTTACATTGTCTTGTCTAGAATATTACATCCTCGAGAAAATTTTGAGTTAGCTGAAAAATCTTAAAAGGTGATGTAAATTAAATTATGCAGTAAGACCCGCTGATAATAAGTTTAAAGAAATTCTGGATTTAGCGAGAAGAATTAACTATTATGTTTGGTATAATGCTATGAATACAATAGAATATACAATATTAGCGAGCATTTTTTTACTTTCCGAACACTATAGCGACGAAAGTATTGTAATCATGTCAAAAATCCGAATTTGAGATTTTGATGTTTCTATACGTTTCAAGGTCCAATGAGTCCGTTTTCACTATTTTTACGATGATGTATGTATGTGTGTGTGTATGTGTGTGTGTGTGTGTGTGTGTGTATGTGTGTGTGTATGTCTGTGAGTGAACACGCTAGCGCCTAAACGCTTTGTTCGAATAAGCTAAAAATTGGTACATATATTGTATGTCACCATAGTACGAAGCCTATGGATTTTGGTGAATCTAGCACTTATCGTTTTTTTACAGGGACACCAGTAAAAATTCTTTATCATTATGGCCTATGGGGCCAAATTTTTAAAAGTGCGATAGCGTCTAAACGCTTTATTAATCTGAACAAAAAATTTGTACACATGTTATAGGTCACAGTTGTTCAAACTGTATAGATTTTGGTGAATTTAGCACTTACAGTTTTTTTACAGGGACACAAAGAAAAATTCTTTATCATTATGGCCTATGGGACAAAATTTTTAAAAGTGCAATAGCATCTAAACGCATTATTCAACTGAGCTGAAAATTTATATGAATATTATAAATCACTGTTGCACTAAATATAAGCATTTTTATTGAATCTAGCATTTATAGGTTTTTACAGGGACACGACGAAAAATTCTTTGTCATTTTGATCTAGGGGCTCAAAGTTCAGTAGCGTTAAAAAAAACATCGTGTAATATATGGAGAAAAATACTCAAACACTCTATTATGGTTTTCTCGCTTTTGTTTGTTTAACAACTCCTCTTTCTTTACTTTATCTACAAAACTGTTAATTACTCAATGTTCGGAAAGTCGAGTGGAGTCACTCCAGATTTTTTTTTTCCTACTGTGATTGGATTTCATGAAGGAAATAATTACGGAAGCTATAAACAATTACAGAAATAGGGAAATATATATATTTTTTTAATGAAAAGTTAAATTTTCCTGGAATTCCTCCATTAAAGCTTGCAAAGAAGAAAAAACAATTTTTAAGAGCTGTGTCTAAATTCTTTAAGAGCATCGACGTAAAAACAATCTAAATCATGGCTCCTGAAGCATGGAGGCTGCACAAATAATCTAATTAGGTTTTATAATTAATCACCCTTTGAAAGGTTTTATTTTTTAAGCATGTTATAGGGGAGAGTGGGGATGAATGGGACACTTTTCATGTTTTTATTAATAACGTTCACCATATGTAATTCAGAATTTTGTAACATTGCTTATAAGCACATTTCAGTAATCAGTTACAAATAATCATACTAACTTTAATAAAAAGTTATCATTTTTAATTAATAATACTTTTTTTTTTTACATGCATGTGCATTGTCCCATTCATCCCCACATGTGGGGATGAATGGGACAGAACTGAAGTTAACAAAGAAAAGAAAACAAAATGGAAAGTAAATAATTTTTTTAAAGTTAAATTGGTTTATGTGATTTTATTACACAGTATGTATTTACTGAAATTAACAAAAACTGATGTATTGACTCAAATTAACATCGAAAGGCAAAAGTCCTTTGGTTTGCACAGTTCCCAGTGCTCTAGGCTTTGGTAATCTAATAAGATTTATTCTAAAAATAAATAAATAAATAAGACACTAGAAAGATATAAATCATTATAATAGAGTACAAATTATCCAGATAAATTTTTCTTTCCGACTGATCGGGAAAAATAAGCATTCTATTCTATATTACATTAATAATCACCAGGATTTATTTAATTAGCTTTGTTGAAATTGTGATTTTAATTCAATTATTATTAGTTTATTTATTTATTTATTTAATTATTGATATTATTGATTTAAGTTGCATTGAATATTCTAACATGATTTTTTTAATCATAATTTTTATAAACAAAAATCGAAACAATTAATTTCAATCTATTTTTCTCTAAATCCATGGTGGGCCCACCAGCGGCCGAGCGGTTCTGCGCTCAAAGCTGGTAGATGGGAGGTGCCGGGTTCGATCCCAGGTCGCGCTCATCGACCTAGCCGTTCGGAGTTTTCCGTGGTTTCCTCCGAAACTTGCGTAAATACGGGCTAGGACCCCTTAGAAAGACCCCCACGGAGGGCATTCCCCCTCTAGGCCTAGGACACATCAGGAGTCAATCGGCCTTAAATCCTACAACCAACCAACCATGGTGTTTTTATAATTCCATGTTATAACTACTGAACTACAGGTTATAAAAATATGAAAATCTATTTATGATTTGTTTTGATATAAATCTTGTGTACAATTTTAAATTAGCACATAGTGGGGAATGTCCCATTCATTCCCACCACCACATGATCATATAAAACAGGAAATAATTTTAATGAACAATTGTCAATGTTCTTCTTGAATATCATAAACACAGTAAAATATTATGCCTTTTCATCATATAAGAGTTATATTAACTTTAAGTAAATAGTTAATTTCTTAACTATTACCTAATTGAATCAGTAAAAGTTACTTTGGCAGCAGAAAAAGACACTTTAATTTTTTTTCTGCCCTTCTATAGAAAGCACAACTCTGAAACTACACTTGATGAACCACCTCAGTACTGCATATATCAGAAAAATTGTCAAGTTTCTGGTGCATGCAACACATAAAAATTTTGCTACTGCCCCATTCATCCCCACTCTCCCTTATTTATTTTTCATCCGAGTGACACACTAAATTTAAGATAACATTTTATTACTTTTCAACGTTTTATGGTTATAAAATTACTTTTATTGAAATTTAAAAATTCATGTTTGTAGTAATTGGTCTGTGTGTGTGTCTGTAATTGTGTCTGCCTGTGTGTGCGTTTGTTGTCAGCGTACCTCAAGAACAAATAGTAACAGTAAAATTCGAACTCGGTATTCTAAATCTGTATCATAATATCGATGCTACACTAAACTTTTTGTTGAAATTAAAAAATAAAAATGGTTCGTGTAGAGGGCTAATCAAAAGAATTCAAATACATTACGCCTACAGCGAAAATTTCTGGTAAATGCACTGAAACCTTTATAGGTTGTCCTAAACAAAATGAAGTAAACATGTTTTTTTTTTTTTTTTTTTTTTTTTTTTTTTTTTATGCATAAGAGTATGTTTATATGATTTTGGTATGGAAAACATTCATCATTCGTTTACAGGGTTACCCAAAGTATTTGGTTATATTGGAGCTATACTGGAAATTGGTAAATGTGTATTTCCTTTTTTAAAACGCTTTTATTAGCTTCACCTGTATGTATGTATGTATGTTTGCATTTTTGTAACCACTCTGGGAGCAAACGAAAAATCTATATTGTGAAAAAAGACTTTCCCTACGTGAAAGCTGTGGCTGTGAGGTAAAGCTCCGCGCTACGAACCTAAAGGTCTAGCTTTCGAGCCCAGTCAGAGGAGATTTTTTAAAAATGGTTTTTGTTTAATTCTAAATTATTTTAATTAAAAATTTAAATGTATGTAAATATTATGGTGTGTCATTCACACGATTTTCTTTTACGCTGCATTTTAATACTAAGATAAATATTTTGTGCTTTTTAGTTCACATTTCTATAAAAGCGTGTTCTTTAATTTTTTAAAACTATAATATTATTAATACTTTTTTAAATAAAAGACTTAATTTAAATCCACAAAATGATGTACATATATTTTATAGATAATATACAGGGCTACAATAATATTAAGCTAAACTTTCTTTAAACTAAGTGGTTCTTTTCTATTGACAGTGATTGACGGAAGTGCTTTGCTACATTTTACTATGTTCACTGCTCAGGAAGGAAAATTAGTTTTTCATACCTATGCTGTAAGCAAAGTGTTTTTGAAGTTAATTTTCCAATTCTGGATTTTTCTATAATATCACGTCTTGAGGACCCCTGAATAGGAAAGTCTAAAATTTAGTATTTCATCTGCATGTATATCTGTTGTCAACATAACTTAAAAACACATAACAGCAATAAATTCAGATTCAGTATTTTGAAATTCATATTAGGTTGCCACTTGAAAAATTTTAACAAAGTTTTCAAGTTTGAAAGCAAATTATAACAGCTTTGATTTTTTTTTTTTTTATTATTATTTATTTAATTTAATAAATGTTGGTATTATATTCAAACATGGGTTGAGGCGGGGGGGGGAGGGGGCAGAAGTCCCCCTCATACAAAATTATGTGTCAAATAAAACTGTTCCTAAATCTATTTTAGATTATTTTTAAAGTAGATTTATCATTATTATCTTATCTTATAAATCTTTATAGTTTTGAAATGCAGGGTAAGAGAAAGTCGTGTGAGTAACATACGCATGAAGACTATTTAATTTACATAAGTACATACACTGAGAAAAAATTATGTAACTGACATCTAGAATCTAAATTGTGGCCCTAGTAAAAATTGTTCCATGTTATCCTTATAAATTCCATAAATATAGTAATTTATATAGATCTATCATCCCCATGTTAACGAGCAAAAATGATTGATGCCGAAAAAGTTTTTTGACATCAACCATTAGAGAGTTAAAACTCGAAAACAGTAATAGAATAGAATGTTAATGAATTTTGAAAATGTCGAAATATTGCGCGGCTTTTGAGTGTTCTAATAAATATATGAAAAGAAATGGGATAAGTTTTCATAAGTAAGTTATATCCAAGTAATTTTATGAATAATATAAATTTTTATAATCAGTTTCTTTGTTATTATTATGATATAATTACGGTCTTCATATTTAATGGAATACTTTTTTAAAATTTTAATATTTTTTTAATATTTTATGTTAGGAAGTAATATGAAATTTTCAAAATTCTTTTAAATGTAGTTAGCAGTCGCGGAAGTTTTAATATATAACTAGTATGATGGGCCACCACAAGACTTTCTTCTATATATAATCCTATACAAATTTACGTAATAAAAATAATTTATTAAAATTATTTTTCGTGTTGAATGCAGACGTTTTTTATCTCAAAGAAGTATAATATTAATAAATGCCGAAAGAAAGAATGTCAGTCTTATGCAGACATGAGTATACTAGAGTATAGTAAAAAAAAAGAAAAAAAGAAAAGGAAAGGAAAGAAAAAGAATAAATAAAGAAAAATGAGTAACTGGAGTTTTTCATTCTTTTTTAGTACGTAAATTTTATCTGCTAAATTATCTGTGTGTATTCCAGTGTATATTCACTCGGGGAAAGACATTCATACGAGAGTAAAATGACCGTCTTTTCCCGAGTAAAAAGGTATCACTTTTCCTCCCTCATTGATCAATCTATGTCTTATTACTATGATAAATTCTAATTCCCTTTGATAGTGAGTTCTGAAAACCCTTTTTATAATTCTAAAGTGTTTTCCTCTATTACGGTGGAGTCGTAAAAATCTCTATAAATAAATCCGAACAAAAGAGGCGAGTTTTAGAGACTATAATTTTTTTTTTAACCCAATTCTAGGAAATTAACGAGAATTTCTCGCAATACAAAGGATTCATATAAATTAATAATATTCGTAATATTGTTTCACCATCTAGAAAAGTGTAGACTAGAAATTCTCGATCATTTCGTCTATTCATGTTATTTGTTTACATTAAACGCATAACTCGAAGATCTATATTTTTAATTTAGAGATTTAGAAAATTGATACTTATTCGTTCTATATGAAAGCAATATATATATATATATATATATATAAATTCAATTCAATATAAATGACAAAAATTAATTTGTATAAAAAAGGCACTAAAAGCAGCACTAAATTATACACAAAAACAATAATATACTTAAATTATGATAAGTGATGATATGAAAGTAGAAACACAGCATAATTTAATTATTTGGCTTGAATAGTGTTTAACTTTAACTAATTTTCTTGTTTACTAACATTGTTAAATAACTTTTCTTATTGTTTATTACATTCCACTTTCATATCATCACATATCATAATTTAAATATAATATATATATATATATATATATATATATATATATATATATATTTCCCTCGGTGTAATAATCGTTTCAAATGAACAAGTCATTAGCAATTAAAAATTATAGTTTCTTGCACCCAGAAAAAAGATTTCATTAAAATTACAAAGTGTGCCAAGCTTATTTTGATATTTTTGCAGAAATTTTTGGTGAAAGTAAAGAATCAGTTTTGTTAAGATAACACAAAATATACTGTTAACAAATTTACAAAATTTCAACTTTTTTTTTTTTTGGTGTGTGTGTGTTTATGTGTATCTATATAGCAATTTTTTTTATTTAATTTATCTACATTTTTTGTATATTTACAATTGAAAAAAAAAAAAAATGTGTACAGTGCGGCCACATATCCTAAAACTAGCAGTGAGGACGCGTCCAACATGTTGGAGGGATGCCAGTGTGACCGACAGTTTGAAATTTGGAAAACATCCAGTAATTCCGCGCTCTGTTATTGCTCATTTTCTCTGAGTCAGATGACTGTCACCCCTATTTTACCATTGGACTCGTTGAATTAGCACTTGCGCAGATGCTTCCATGGTTTCGTGAAATGTGGTCGAAGAATTTAAAAAAAAAAAAAAAAAATTGTTAGAATTGTAAAACAAGTAATTTAAATTGTTTTGTTGAAAACAAAATTTCTATTGGAGTACATTTAACCAAGAATTTTTGTTGTACCAACGAAATTTTTGTTAATTTTAACGAAACTGTTTTGTTAATATAAAGTTAAAATGTAAACCTTGAAATTTTGTTTCATACATTTTTAAACTAACACACACATATTTATCCGACTTTACTACAAAATTCCAATATAAATTTTCTATTAGAACACATTTAAGTAGAAACTTTTGTTTGTTTCAACCAAATTCTCGTTAATTTAACGAAATTTTTCTTGAAATGTAAAGTTAAAATGTAAAACTTTAAATTTTTTTCATGCGTTTGTTAACTCATATATTTATTCTACTTCAATACACAATATGTTCAATATATCTTTTTTTATTTTTAATCAGAAAAGCTGAACATACAAAGTTTATTTAGCTTTTATTCGTGTTTTAATAAAATTATTCAAAATTCTTTTCTTTCTTTCTTTTTTTTTACTTTTACTTTTACTTTTTTTTTTTTTTTTTTTTTTTTTTTTGCAAACATCGTGTTTAAAATGACACATTTTAACATAATCAATAATTCATGAGAACATTATACATCAAACTGCTTCGTGAGGAATATAAAATTAGTTTTATAATCTTATTCATATTAAACAAAGTTGGAAATTTTACACATGAATAAATGCTCAAAAACATTTTTATCTAAATGTTTTTAAAGAAGTAAACTCCCGTATCAAATTATATACTGGATAACCAATAAAACTTATCATAATATCATTTAAGAATTTTATTTAAATATTTATCTTTTATTTAATAAAACAAATTATGTTTTACTTGCCGGTATACGATGTCCAAAATAATTTAGCTGAAACAAAGGATTATTTATTTAACAGTTTATAAATATATTTTGTTAAAATCAAACTGTAAAACTCGAAATTTTATCTCATGCTGCATTTTTCAAAGTAACAAATACATATTTATTCCACTTCACTGCTTCAAATCAATATATTTTTTTCTTTTTAATCAAAAAAGATTAAACGTTCGATGTTTATTCAGCTTGTATTCATTTTTTAATTCATTTTTTAATTCTCTTTCTATTTACAAACACCGTGTTTAAAATGACATATTTTAACATCTATATAAATAAAGAGAAGTGTCTGTGTGTGTGTTTGTCTGCACTCTGGGGCTCACACAACCAATCGCAGATCTACAAAACTTGACACATGGGCACCTGGGACCCTGCAGGTGTCCATCTCATCGAGATTGTTTTTTTTTTTTTTTTTTTTTTCAATTTTAAACGTTGGCTTTTCTGTTTTATTTCTCTAAACCTTTTTTATTCTTTTCAATCGTCTGATATCTTATAGCAACGGATATTAAACAATTTATTTATTTAAATTCATTTGAGAACGAAATCTTTTTTATTATATGTATATATAAATTTTAATCAGATGTGTAATACACATACAGTAGAAAATATATTAAATTTTTAGATTCTGTCCAGTCATTTCCTTAGCAACAACTATTACACATTTTATTATTTTTTGGATCTTCGAATTTAAATTTTTAAAATTATTTTTTGGATTTATTCCTTGGTCTTTATTTTTCATTTTCTAAAATTTAAAATCGTCTGAGTATCTTAGCAATGGCTATTACGCAATTTATTTATTTAAATTCATTTGAAAGCGAAATCTTTTTATTTATTTATTTATTTATTTATTTTTATATTTATGTGTAATACGCATTCAATAGAAAACAAATTAAACATATTAAATTTTTAGATTTTTGCCCATTGATTATCCTAGCAACAGCTATTGCACATGTTATTATTTTTTGGATTGTGGAATTTAAGTTTTTTAAGTTAATCTTTTTAGATATTATCCATTGATTTTTCTTCTTCTTCTTTATTAATATTATTATTTATAGTATCTAACGGGGAAATATGGTAGTACATAGTAGAAAGGATTAAACTGATTAAAATATAAGTTTAATTAAAATTTATTTTATTTTATTTTATTATTTTCAGTCATTTAATTTCTTTAAAAAAAAATCTACTTTTTATTTTATTTATTGCTAGTAGGCTACGCCCGCTTCACTGGTCACTATAGTTAAATGAATTTTCAAAAGAATTGGATCAGTATTTATTTTTTACATCACATTATAAATAAAAACTGAAATAATTACAGTGAAATCACTCTAAATCTATCCGCTGCCTACGGCAGCTTTTTTTCTGCCCGCTCTGCATCGGGTTTAGGCTCCCACTGCCTGCAGAAATCGCTTTCCTAGACATTTCAATATGGGTAGTTATTGACGACAGGTGGGTCTGCTATTATTTATGAACTACGATTTTAAAGATAACTGTATCTCAGCATCTATTAAATATTTTAGTTTTTGAACCATGTATTTAATAGCTCACGCTATTTTCACTATATTATGATTTGATTCCGACCAATGTAATAAAATAAGATAAAAAGTAAATTTTCTTTTAAAAGGAATTAAATACAAATAAATTTTAATCGTTTTAATCCTTTCTACTATATATACTACCCTTTTATTCCGATAAATGCTATAAATTATATAAAGAATAAAAAATAAATAAAAAATACTTTGAAAGGAATTAAATAAAAATTGAAAAGTAAAAATTTGTTATACTATAAGAATTAAACATAAACATAACTGTTCTAAATAAGTTATTAATATTTTTAATTTAATATACTCAATTTTTTCTACTGCATTATAATTTTATTTTCAATAAATGTAATAAATTAAAAAGAGGAAAAGATTTCGCCTTCAAATGAATGTATTAAATTAAAAATAAATAGCGTAAGAGCCGTTTCTAAGATTCGCAGACGATTACAATGGAGGAATAAATTCATGAAAAATGAAACATAAAAGGCAATATATAAAATCGAAAAAAAAAGTTAATTAAAAAATTCAAATCCTAAATTCGAAAAATTCTCGATGAGGTGCACATCTACAGGGTCCCAGGTACCCATCTGCCAAGTTTTGTAGCTCTGTGATCAGTAGTGTGAGCGCCGGAGCGCAGACAGACACACACAGAGACGCATACACAGACAGACACTTCTCTATATTTATATAGATATTAGTTGGAATCAAATGGTAATATAGCGCAAAGAGGAGGGTTATAAATACATGCTTCTAAAACTAAAATATTTAATAGAGGCTGAGATACAGTCATCCTTAAAATCGCAGTTTTTGGATAATAGAAGACCCACATGTCTTCGATAAATACCCAGATTGAAATGCCCAGAAAAAACCTTTATATAGGCAATGGGAGCCTGGACCCGATTCAGTGTAGGCAAAAAAAAAGGGAGCTGCCATAGGCAGCGGGTACCCGAAGAGAGGTTCAGAGCAATTTCAATGTTTTTATTTTTTTTATTTTTTTTTATTTATAATGTGACATAAAATGTAAATAGTGATTCAATTCCTTTGAAAATTCATTTAAATATAGTGACCAGCGAAGCGGGCGTAGCCTGCTAGTATTCAATAATTCATGAGTATACTATAAACCACACTGCTTCATGAGGAATATAAAATAGGTTTTATGATCATATTGATTTTAAAGAAAGTCACAAAATGTTACACATGAATTAATGTTTAAAAACATTTTCTTCTATATGTTTAAAGAAATAAACTCCCGTATTGGCTATCAGATGTATCGAGTTATACATCTAATAGCTAATAAAACCTATCATAATTTTATTCAATGATTTTATTTTGAGATCTGTTTTTGATTTTATTGTGACAAATTCTATATATATATATTTTTTTTTTTTTTCGATTTACCATGCGCAGAATGAATTACTGGAAGGATATATATATATACATATAAATTTTAACAAATTAAGAATTTTATGTCTGTGATTTTTACAAACTTTATAAAATAATCAATCTTTGCGGATAAATAATCTGGAGTGGCATTGACTTTTCTATCTCTTACCTTGCAAGGGACATAAAAATGCGTAATTATATTAAAAACATATCTCCAAAAATTGGGTTCCAAACATTATTTTGTCTAATATATGAGTGAGAGAAATTAATTATCATTGTTAAGCAGTTTCCTTGGAGTAGGTATAATTTGACAAAACTCTTTTTCCTCAATTATATCCAACAATAAGCATTTAACGCAATAAGAAATTTTAGCGCAATAAGATAAACATTTAACACCTCTTAAAATCTACTTAGATGAAATTTCACATGTAGCCCCTAGTAAATGTGAATTTTTTTGTGTGGCCCAGTAAACGATTGATGGATGTTTCTCATACCATATTCTATGTGAAATAAGCTTTTCTGCCTATATGAAATATATGCTTATTTAATTTTGTTTAGTGCAGCATGAATATATTAACATTTTCCAACGAGGCATTTTGCTTATAAACGTAATGCGTTGGAATAATTATGAATGCTATTGTACACGAATTATTTGTCCGATTTAAATAATAATAATAATAATAATAATAAAGTTTCATTTTATTATTCGGTTCTTGGGTTACTGATGACAAAAACACAGATACACAATCAAACGTATAAAACGCATTTTCGAATTCAAGGGACCTCAAAACATGCAAATAGAATAAAATCACAATTTCAAAAATTTGAGCAGAAAAAAAATTGTTTTCTCTTCCATGTATGAGAAAGTATATATACCCGTATATTGTTAGAGAAAATATTGCTCTGGGTCAATTATTTTAATATATCTAGTATTCTATAAATTCCATCTGTTTGTTTACAAATCTTGCCAAAAACTCCAAAATTTGTAAATGCATTCTAAAACCTATTTTTCCCCATAACATACTTGCATAGAAATCTGAGGACATGTATTTTTCTGGAAATTTTATGTTAAAAATAAAAATAATCCGATAATTTTATTTTAAATTATGACAGATCTATGGTTCAACCAATCGTTTTAAGGTACTTTTTTTTTTTTTTTTTTTTTAAGTTACCCATATTAGAAACTTACACGATCAGGGATGGGTATGGGTGAAACAATGCCCTTACGTATATTATTATTATTATTATTATTGGTTGACTAAAACAATTATAAATTACTTTTTAAAATTTATAATTGAAAAGTTTAAAGTAATTCTCATTATGTACATTTATACTTAAGTTTGTCTTTTACTGTCATATTAAAAAGTTACTTGAAAAAAAAAAAAAAAAAAAAAGGATGGGATGATAGCGCCACTTGTTGAACGATTTGTTTCCAAGCTTATTCAAAACAAATTTCAATCAAGGTCTAACTAAATATTAAGTTTGGTTAAATTTAGTTCATTGGTTCGTATGACACAGCGTGCACAAAATTTTAGTAACACACAGACATAGACGATATAGAAAGAGAGACATTTTCTAAAAATCGTTAAATAGCCAACATTTATTTTATGTAAGAAGCGTCTATTTTAAATCATTTTTTATTCTATTAAAAAATAAAAAATAAATCTAACGTGGAATTTACAAAACTTCAGTTATATTCATGAAAATTTTTTGTGAAGGAAAACTTTTTAAGTAGTTTTTGTTATAGTTAAAAATTAATTAATTAATTAATTAAATTGATTACAGATATTTATTCACATTGGTAAAACTTAGAAATAAACATTTGCATCAATTCATAAAGTCATATATTTTAACATTGAACCTTTTTTTTTATTATTATTATTTTAATTATTATTTATTTATTTACTTTTATTTATTTATTCTGTTAAGGTAAGCGAAATTTGATGAGAAAATCGACTTCTACTTATATTATATATATATATATTAAATAGTTCAAACTGTTACCATTCCAACGATGTATAATACATGTTTCTATAAATAAAAGTTTTGGAATTTTTCATTCCTTCTAAGTGTACTTCATAGCTTACAATTGTCAATTAAATCTTTAAATAGGTTTTTTTTTTTTTTTTTTTTTTTTTTTTCAAAACGTAGATTTTTTTCAAGTTAGTGTGCCCATTTTTATTTTCTCCCATAAGGGTAAGTATTGTTTTAGGGTCAAATTTTTGAACGTGAGTTTTTGTTATATTTTGTTATACGTTTTGAGGTCCCCTGAATCCGAAAATCATGTTTTTAGCAAATGGTCTGTCTGTGTGTGCGTTATCGGCATATCTCAAGAACAAATAGTAACAGAAAGTCCAAACTTGATATTCTAAATGTGTATGATATAGGGATGCTACACTAAGCTTTTCGTTGAGATGAAGCTAATGGTTCGTGTACAGGGACGCCCAAGAGAATTAAAATACATCACATCTATGGGGAAAAGTGCTGGTAAGTGCAGTTTAACATCTATAGACTGCACTAAACCAAATAAAACGAATATATATATATTATATGCGTAAAAACATGTCTCATGTAGAATACGGTAGGGAAATCATTTACTGTTCGTTTATAGGGCTACACAAAAAAAAAAAAAAAAAAGAACTAGATAAAAGCGCCATAGTTGCAAATTGATGGAAGTGTATTTCAGGCTGGGACATGTATTATTACTATAAGATTATATTTAGCTGCACCGTGTGGTCTGTATATAATCTTCAAAAGATATACGGAGCTGCAAATATTTAAGCGATAACATTTTTTATTATTGTTAGTGAATGTGCTTTACTAATAATATTTTACAATTCAAGGAAAGCTGTTCGGGAATCGAAATGAATTCCTCGTAGAGATATGGTAAATAATGTATGTTTTAAGCTAAATATTCGTCGCTTGTTTTTTGTACATTTACACGTTTTGAGGCTTCCTGATTACCGTAGTCAAGTTTTTTAACGTTTGATCTTTGTCTGTGTCTCTTAGAGTGACTTAAAAACGAATAATTTTAAGAGATCCAAATGTTGCATTTTGAAGTTAATATAAGTTTGTTGTTGGGAAAGTTTGATCAAGATTGATAAGTTTCAAGTAATGTTGCGTGAAAAAAAAAAAAGAAAAAAAAAAGAAAAAAGAAAAAAAAAAAAAAAAAACGAAAATTTCTACAATTTTTCAAACACTTTACGTAAAGATTTTACAACATTTTAAACATTAAATTTGTTTTTAATTTTTCTTGAGTTAAAATTTCGGTAAAAATCTAGTTACAGTGCGAGATCAAATTAACAGTTTTTTTTTTTTTTTTTTTCAATACATTTTTTTTTTTTTTTTTTAAGAAAGAAAGAAAGAAATAAAGAAATAACACGGGACTTTAGAGACGCAAAGAGCATTTAAAAACTCACATTTTTCCCTATTGATTTAGTTTAGAGTGCAATTGGGGACCAACCACAAATTGGAGAAGAGCGAAAATACCTTGGATCACCCTGTATCATAAAAAGTTATAAATTGCTTGTTCCTATAACACATTGTTGCACATACTATGTACAATATTTATATATTTTGTTGTGGTAATTGTGGCGTTATTTATAGGCAGATATATATATATATATATATATATTTGAAAAATTATTAATTTTGTTGAAAAGTTCTTTGCTTATAACCAGGACGGATTTCCATAAAACTTTACAAAATTTACAGAAGGATTGATAAAACATTAGAGAAACATTATACTGAAACATGGAGTTCTCACGTGAAATATTCGTAGAGATGTCAGCATTTATACTTTCTACTAGTACATTGTAAATAGAAGCGTCTTAAATTCAGACAGAAATGTGTCTGAAATACCAATTTAGACACATAAAGTGGTGGACATAATTATAAGACACCTGTCTAATTTGACAAATAGTGAAAGAAAAGATTCAGAGCTTAAAAAATATTTTATCAAATACGTCAAAAACATACATTTATTCTGTTATCACACGTAATTGTTTTACAGAAATGATATTTTTACAGAGTTTAATAATAAAAAAAAAAAAAATTAAAAATACATGGACAAAATTATAAGACACCCTAACATTTTAATTAAAACACCTGCTCTTTTTTCGAAAATAATGTGCAATATGCAAATTTTCTGCACGCTGTTATGACGTCAGCAGTTAACTAGAGCGTCTGAACTTCGCTAAACAAACTATGGCCTGCACCTCTAAATGGTACTCTGTGTTATTTTCAGATGAAAAAAAAGTTTTACCTGGATGGTCCTGACGGGTTTCAATATAATTGGCATAATTTACGGAAGTTTCCTCATGTACTAATGAGCCGCGAAATGGGTGAAGGCTCAGTAATGGTTTGGGCTGGTTTTTCGGCTCAAGTTAAAACGGATATTGTTTTTGTGCATTCAAGAATGAATTCTGAAAAGTATAAGAATCTTCTGAAAGATCAACTAGCCATATACGGTGAACTTCTTTGTGGCAAAAACTATACTTTCCAGCAAGATAACGCGCCGATTCACGCATCACACGAAACAAAAAAAAGTCTTTAAGAGCAAAGTATCAATGTTCTCCCGTGGCCTTCTCGCTCCCCAGACGAAAACTTGTGAGGGATCTTAGCTCGTGCGGTTTACCGAAATGGGATGCAGTTTATATGTGTCGAAGTCCTAAAGAATGCTATAAAATGTGCTTGAGAAGAACTGCGTTGCGATATTTTGTTCGAATCGCATCTTTCATGTTATAAAAAACAATGGCTGCTCCACCAAATATTGAATAACCATGTTAGAGAATTTTCTTTTAGACCATTAGTGTCTGCTAATTATGTTGACCTTTGTATTTGGAAAAAACGGTTGGTGTCTTATAATTTTGTCCATTATGTTTTTAAGTTTTTTCATTAAATTGTATGAAAATATCATTATTATAAAATAATTATGTATGATAACAGAATAAATTTATGTTTTTGACGTATTTGATAAAACATTTTTAAGTTCTGAATCTTTTCTTTCACTATTTGTCAAATTCGATAGGTTTATTAATATGTCCATGTACCACTGTAAATATCTGAAACACCTACGCATGCAAAATTTCAGACGCATGCGCTCTCTTAAATTAAGGCACATAAGTGTCTTTTTATAAATGAGCTGAGATAGTGATGAATAAGGTTGATATGTCTGAAATTAAGATATGTGACAGTTTAGATACATAAAAATTCAGACATTTTACAATTTAGGCACTTAGAAATTCAGACTTTTCAGATTTCAGACACTTAGAAATCCAAACATTTGTATTACTCAACAAATTTTCTATATGGAATCTACTTTAAGCATATCCTGTTAGCATAAGTTATTATGCATGTCCTGTTTAAAAAAAATTTAACAAATAAATTTAATATTATTTTGTATAATATAAGTAGTTAACTTATTTAAAGTACTTAGTCGGGAAACTTATTCGGTTAAAAAGTCAAAAAACAAAGATAATTTTTATTTAAAGTTCTCACATGTAATAAAACAAAAAATAGTAAGAAAAACGAAGTATGTAACTTGTAGTAACTAAACAATCTTAAACAATTTGTGCATTTTTTTTTTTTTTCTGTTTTAAAGATTATTTCCTTTAGTAATGTTTGCATACACTTCAAAACGTAAATGAACAAATTTTTTGTGTTTCATGTACGTAGTTTGTTTTCTTGAATTACTAGTTTAAAAAAAAAAAAAAAAAAATCGTTTAAAATCCATAGTCTACTATATATGTATTATATATATATATATATATATATATATATATATATATATATATATATATATATATATATTGTGCATTTTACAAAAAAAAAAAACTCTAAACCTCTATACATAAAATTTAAGATAATAATATGTATTAAGCTTTAGTTATTATGGATAGTTTTATTGCAAAAACACAAAACTAGAATAAACTACGGATATTAGAACATATTTTATTACACAAGCAACATACAGCGTGTGTCCCGGTGGATTGATTGGGAAGACGCTAGCCTTTGAATCTGTTGGTTGTCGGTTCGATTCCCAGCACGGCAATGAAAAATTATTATCATTATTATTGTTGTTGTTGTTGTTTATCCTCTAGGAGATACTACAATCTATTTTTCACAGATAAACATTATAACACGCAAATTTTTATTTATTTATTTATGAAAAAGATTCACTGTAGTCAGGATAAAAAATGGCGGAATTTCAGATACTTCAAATGTGTGAAACGGTGTGCCTTTTAAGATACTTCAAGTGTCTGAAATAAATAAGACACTTTTTAGCATCTTAAAATTACACACTCCATTTTAAACACATTTGTGTCTGAATTTCAGACACTTGTATTTACAGGGTAAATATTATTTTACTGCACATGCCCAAAAGATAGAAACATTTTTATTGCATATGTCGAAAGTTAGATATATTGGGCAACTTTTGTCAAAAGTTCATTTGAATGAAGTAAAAATTAAGCAAATTATAGGCACAAGAACAAGCTAGATTTTAGGTATTTTCCAGAGTTGAAATTGCATAAGGGGTTTTTCATATGTTGCGTATTTAATTTGAAGATTCAATTTTTTCAATCACGTTGCAAAACCTCTTTTTTGTGAAAAACACCTTATGAACTCACAAATATTAGTAAATAAATAAAAATATGTTAGAGTTACAAGCCTATAAGGGTTTAACTGCCTAAATAATTTGCGTAATTTCCCCCAACAAAACATATAAATATCATGCATAGTATTTGCAACAATGTTAAAGTTACAAGTCGTTTATAGCTTTTCATGATACAGGGTGATCCAAAGTATTTGCACTCTTCTTCAATTTGTGGTTGTTTCCCTAATTGCACTTTGAACTAAATCGATAGAGAAAAAAAATGTCAGTTTTTAAATGTTCTTTGTATGTCTGAAGTCCCAGACCAATTTGTTCAGTATTTAAAAAAAAAAAAAAAAAAAGATCACCCACTGTACTTATAATGAATGCTTCTTGCGAATTTGTCTCCATCCTATACTTTTAAAAAATTGTATGATTGTTAATCACTGTACTCTGTCACAAAACTGGGCATTCATTTTAATATCAAGAAATGATTATCTTAATTTTGAACTCTCAAATTCAGACTATGAAAAAATTCTATAAAAATTTCAAATTTTAAACTTTTTTCTTTTTTAATAAATGAGGCTGTAATTAATATATACAAAAAACTAAAT
The DNA here is from genome assembly GCA_963930645.1 of Salticus scenicus. Taxonomy (NCBI): domain Eukaryota; kingdom Metazoa; phylum Arthropoda; class Arachnida; order Araneae; family Salticidae; genus Salticus; species Salticus scenicus. The sequence continues at coordinate 55,865,568 of OZ005659.1, read as the reverse complement.
GCACATGTGTGATGACTTATATACAAGAAACATATAGAAAAAATGGAAATTTAAAATAATTTAGGATTTGCATGGAGCATTTTAAATTTGGATATTATAGCAGCCTTTCCATATCTAAATTTATTCTTTAAAACGCGCTATATGTATAAAAATGCTAAATTCCATACAGTACATGACTAAAAAAGCGATAGAATGCAATCCAGAAATAACCAAAATCAATGTCCCTTGGTCTTTTAATTATGTATATCATGTGTATACCTTCTATACTATGCGAATTCTAACTTATTTTGCGTATGTTACTGTGTTTGTTAAGTTTATGGGACGCTTATAGAATAATAGAAAAAAAAATTACATGATGATTAGAACATGTTACGACGATACAAGTTCAGTTTGAGAGAAACCTAATTCAAAATCCACATATTTATAAAGTAAAATAGTTGACTTTAGTCTAAAAAGAATCAAAAATTTCGTTCACTAATTTAAGAATAATAAAATATTGAAAAATTTTTGATGAAGTCACATTTTTTTTATTTGCAATATGAAAAATTTAATTATATAAAATATGATGTTATATGAGCATTTAAAGCATGATGAATATGAAAATATTTAATTGAACGCCCAGTATGTGATGTCAATACAAAAGTGTCAATGATTTTTGTTGTTATGGAATCGTAGAATTAAGATTGATCTGTTAAAAATAATGTTATTTTCATTGAATTAATGGTATAATATTAATTTCTTTAAAATATTTTTTTATTTGAAATACGGTACATATTTATTGTATAATATGATATTAGATGAGTATTTAAAATATGATAAATATGAAAATATTATATTGAACGTCCAGTGATGTGATGTCAATACAAAAGTGTTAATGGCCAAATGACTACATGATTATTGTTGTAATGGAATCGCCGAATTAGGATTGATCTCTTAAAAATAATGTTATTTTCACTGAATTAATGGTATAATATTAATTTATTTAAAATATTACTTTATTTGAAATACGATAAATATTTATTGTATAATATTATATCAGATGAGTATTTAAAATATGATAAATATGAAAATGTTTGATTGAATTTCGAGTGATGTGTTATCAATACAAAGATATTAATGACCAAATGACCGCATTATTTTTGTTATTATGATATCACAGCAGAAGCAATACTGATGTGTTTCAAATAACATTAAATTATTTTCATTTTAGTTATGGTATAATATATCAAATTTGAAGGTGCAGTAAAATTCTGTCGTGCAAGGAAACACTATATTTATTATAAATTAAATAAATGAATAAACACTGCTTTTGAAAATCAAATATGTTTAGTTTTAGTCTGTTATGACATTTTTAAAAACGTATTGCATAAATTAAGAAATTACCTTGTTATACTTCCTTACTATTTCAACTTCTATTTCAAAGATATCATATTTTAAATCAGAAATTACTTTGCACGTAACAACTCTCCAAACATGTTTAATGAACCTAACTGCAGTTTAACTTTATATATCAGTATTCGAAGCATTACACAATAAAAATAATAAATCCACCTTTCTTTTTAAATCAAGTTTAAGCTCTCATAATAATTTAAAAGATTTAGGTAGAGAATTGAGATTAACATAACTTTCATTGTACTACTAGTAACTTACTTTATAACATTATTTATATTTTTTTTAAAAGTTTAGGAAAAGAAATTACATAAATATACTCAATTTCCATTAGCTTTTGTATTCAGGTAACGAAACACTAATAATTACATTTTCTTTAACACGTTGAGTGCCATGTCAGCATTCTAGATTCTGGACATTTTGTCATATGTCTTTAAGTACTAAAGGAATCATCTTGAAACTTTAGGAGTGTGCAGAACATGTTATACTTCAAACATTTCAGTGAAAGTTTTACCCCGAAAGTAAAAGCAGGACCAATAAAAAATTAGAAACGTTGAGTGCCCTGTCAACCATCGGTGGCTGACAGTGTCAAATATGATATAAAGCCGCGTTAACCATCGGTGGCGGGTATAAAATAGATATAAAACTAAAAATATTATATTTAATGATTGAAAATTTATTAAAAATTTGCTTACTTTTTATTCATTACAGGAGGAAACATTATGGGATTTTAATGGATTTTAAGAATTTGCGTGACGCTCAATGTTTTATTTATTTATTCATTCATTATTTATTCACATATTTATCATCATTATTCATTTATTATTCATTATTTATTTATATATATGTATTTGTAATTTTTTTATTAAAAAAATTAAATGTATTAATTCTGCAATTTCTAATTTTAGAAATTTTTTATATAGCTAAATTACATATCATACTACATGACGCGTTTTACGTTTGCATAAAACTGATTAATGATAATAAAGTTTTAATTTTTACATTAATTACAACTAAGTATTTTATTGTTCTGAATTATATTGATTTTATCCTTCTAACGAAAATTTTATATTTGCATACTATTTTATGTATATATATATAATTAAAATAAAATAATATTTTTTGTTACATGTTTTTATTTATAAATAGCACTTATTAAATTATTTATATGTACGTATTATCTGTAATATTTGCATGTATATTTCTATGTATTATGAATTATATTTGTAATATTTGTATGTACAGGAAATATTTTAATTTTTATAAAAACCAAGGTAGTAACTATAATATGAGTTTAATAACTTATAAAAACAAATTTTAAAAATATTTCCTATGGAAACGTAATCTTTTTTTTTTTTTTTTTTTTTTTTTTTTTTTTTTTTTTGGGGGGGGGGGGGGGATTACTCAGTTTATACAAAATATTTTTCTTTCTTTCTTTCTTCTTTTTATTGTGTTTCATTTATTTACTGATTTATTTAAAAAGAAAAAAAAAAAAAAAAAAAAAAAAATCTCAATAACACTTGCTTAACACATAACTATTTGCTTATGGACTAAAACTACCTTAAAAACTGAATTCTCATATTTCTTTCGTACACCATTTTATAAAGTCATGTTTTCCTTAAATATCCGACTGATACAGTTTTTAATAAAATATATTGTTTTTCACAAGTTAAGTACCGAAATTTTAAAAATGACTTCTCTTTCTTTAAAGAAATTTAAAAAAATCTAAAAACCTAATGCTTTGTATAGAAATATTTAAGTTTCATGTTACAGGGACATGTTTGCTATATCTTGCGAGAAAATCGCGGCAGTAGCCGGCTGCCGTTACCCGCTAATGTTATGTGGGAGCTCGATGCTTCGTTGACGCCCGTCGAATTATCAACTGCATGAGTTGCTGTATACGACAGCCGACATCACACCTGGCTGACACGGGGAAATTTTTCTTTACTAACCGTCGAAAAATGCAGTCGTTTCCTCTTTCTGACTATGTTATGAAGGCATGCCTATAAGTAATATGACTAACTCAAAAGAAAAAAGCTAAAATATGATAATTCCATGTATAACAAAAGAAGGATATTCGAATATTTAAATGTCAGTAATAAACTACCAATTGGCTGTCTTAGTATTACGATTCCAAGATAGCAAACTAAAAAATTAATATGGCAAAAAATAATATAGCAAAATATGTTACAAAGAAGATAAAACAATCACAACGCATTTTCATAAAAATATCCAAATTTCCAAAGGAAGATATTTCAAAATCCCCATTTAAAGAATTCCGGTTTGAGGAAATGATTAACCAAAATGTTACCATTTTATTTTAATTTTATTTTATTTTATGTATTCATTTATTTATTTATTTCAAATATGGTTCTATAACCATTTAAAAAATTTTCAGATTATTTATGACTTTTATAGTCACTTTAAGTCATTAAATAATATATATGTACTTATGTTATGAAGCCCTTTTCGAACATTGCATAGAAAGAAATAATATCTCATAAAAAACAAGATTTTTTTTTTTTTTTTTTTTTTTTTTTGTAAAAAGTATAATGATAATCCAAACAATAAAAGGATACAAGATCAGTACGTCATCAGGTGCTTACAATATGATGGAATAATGTATGCAAATAGGCGTGATTTCTGTTACTCTGTAAGCCTATTGCCAAAATTTACAAAGTACAAAGCCCAATTAACACCTAATAAAACGTTTAAAATGAAATCAGAAGCAAGATTTAAAATAAAACTTTAATAGAATATGAAATCAAACTAAAAGAATAAAAATTCATAAGAAAAATATATTTATACGTCGGTAACAAAAGTGTCCGAACACTAGCAAAAATTCCTATGTAAAAAAAAGTTCACTTCCTACTGTTTTGTTAAATAAATCCTTATCGAATCATGTTCTTACACTGACTAAGAACAGGATTCGACAAGGATTTATTTAACAAAACCGTATGAAGTGTACTTTTTTTTACATTGTAATTTTCGCTAGTGCTCGGACACTTTTGTTATCGACTGTATGTTTATGTTATAAATTTGATCTTGTTACTTTACTTATAACGTTAGTTATTATTTTATTAATTATGTTGAAATTTTAATTCTAACCTTATGTTATATAAATTTTTAAACGAATTTGTAATTATCTGCTTAACTCTTTAAATTAAACAAAATATTAAAAAATCATTCAAATTTATTTATTAAATGTATACCATTTTTTTAGTAACTTGAATTAAATTAATATTAAACTGAATTAATTGAATTGAATTAATTGAATGTTAAATTAAATTAAATTGTGAAAAATATTTGTTTAACATTCATTTAAATTGTTATCTCCAATTTTTTAATAATCTGCTATACGTGGTATTTTTTATTAAAAATATTCTGCTGATGCATTATAAGTTAAAATTTTGCTTCAATTTTAAATACTTCAATATAAATTTCTATTTCCTCTAAAGTGGTGAAAGTAAATGAATTAAAGCTATATTAGGATACTTTTTAAATGATATTGTTAGCATTAATTTTAAAAATACTAACATTTGAAATTACTACATTGTGAAGTTTACAAAACAATCTTCTATTATACTTTCTCATTGAAATTTATGCACTTCAATCAAAAAAAGTCATAAAGTGTTATACTACTGTTATACTGTTATACTGCTGTTATACTACAGTTATACTATTGTGGATACACTTCTTAAACATTTTTAAGAAACAATGCCCAGCAGTTCTCGTACCAATGACATATTAGAAAATAAATTTAATTTTCAGGGTTTTTTTTTTTTATACATAAAATAAATCGAAAACATTGTTTAAAATTATCACATATGTATGTTTCAATAACTTCAATAATCTTCAGTTATTTCTTGTATTAAAGGTACTGACGAGTTCTTTTTAAAAGAAGATAATCATGTTGAAAATTTACACAAACATTTACCTTGACTGACTATTACTATTATTAATAATTAACTTTAATATTTACAATAATTAATTAAAATAAACTTTTTTGTGTACATTTGTATGAAATTTGTTCTATAGCAGCCATATTAAAAATTATGAAATAAGGGGATGACAACACCAACTGCACTGAGCGATGTGCTCCAAAAATTAATTTATGTCAGGGTATGATTAAATATAAAATTTCCTGAAATTCTATAGATTGATGTTTCGTCAAGTGTTGCCACAATTTTTATCACGTATTCACAGGCATGCAACATTCAACACATAATTCAGGACGTTTTAACCATTAAAAATCGGAAATTGAAATTTTTTTATTAATCCAATATTTTCTACTATTGAAAAAATAATATTAACTTCCTAAAATCTATGTCCGTATCTGAATTTTAAAAATTAAGAGAGGTGGTGGGGGGGGGGGGGGGAGAGAAAGAATCATTAATTTGAAAGTTTTTTTTTTTTTTTTTTCTAACAACAAATTATTTTTATACTTTTTTTTCTTTTTGTCTAAGGTATAAAAATTTAATAAATATTATAATCTTAACTTTTTCTGAATAAGTCATATACTAGTTAAACTTAAGAGGGAGGAAAATTCAAATAAAAAAATTAAATTTAAAACCGAAAATTAAATTTTTTAATAAGTATGGGCAATAAAGGATTATTATTATTATCGCCAATATAAAACAATATGATGCAAGTTTATTATAGGTATGTTGATGTGACGTATAACAAATATACTATAACATTAAATAACACTCTGATTAAATTCAACCTATAAGGCCAAAGCAATCTAAATTCTAAATCAGTCGATTACTTTTGTTTCGTTGAATTCTTAAGAAGTTAGATTAAAGATTACTAAAAGCAAATAATCAATATTTTAAATATGTACTTTCTGCAAAATTCCAAACATAAAGTTACATAACTTTGAAAAAATGTTTTTTAAAAGCATATCTCAAAAAATGTAATTTTTAGTCGAAGAATAAACTATTAAACAAAAATAAATAATTTAATTTAATTTAATTTAATTAAAAAATAAAAAAGAGAGAGGGGAGGAGAAAAAGAAAAAGAAATGTATTACTTTAAAAAAAAAAAAAAAAAAAAAAAAAATTGCTCGAAGATTCTACTGATAATAACCTTTATGTAAATTCAATAATTCATGAAAGTGTCCCTGCTTGTTAAATTTTATTACTTTCTTTTCTTTTCATTCGTTATTATGCTTAAAATTCCCAAATAATTTTCCTAATTTTATGAGGAAATTTCATAATTTTTCAATTATCTTGTTACATCTTACAGTTATATATAAATATTTTTTAATCTGGTTTTCTTTTCTTCCCTTTTCAATAAATGAATGTATTTGAATTATTTGAAGCCCGTAATTAAAAATTACTTCTGATAAGTTAAAAAACTCAACTTATCTAAAAAGATATATGAACAGACAATCAACAGACAGTTGCTCATTACTTAAATCCTAAAACTATAATTTCACTATTAAGCTTTGATATCACGTTTACATTATAATACAAAAATTTAATACGGTATTTTTACAACGGAAAACTACAGGTTTAGATATTTAACGGGACGACCAAATGGAAACAAAATTTTACTATTCTCTCCCAACATTTCCACTTAGCCAATAGTAAAAGAATGATGTATCAGTCAAATTATCAGAAACTAATTTCATACTGTAGGTTTTTAATTTATATTTTTAAAAAGCATGTTATCATTGCGGATTGCAACAGTCATTTTTGAATCCTTTAGATCAGTTAGACATACATATCAATTGGAGAAGAAACTGGTGCAAATGTTTTCTTATATCTAACAAATTCTTTTTCACAGCATTATTTCATGCAAGGAAATGTGAAAGTTGGAAGAACTGAAGTAATGACCACTGATGCAGAGACATCTATGCGGTACAAAAAATGAATATTCCTATATATATATATATTTTTTTTTTTCACTACTTACACCTCAGTAATCGTATATGAATTTATTTATGCACGCAGTTCTTCCAGGCTTCATTGTGTTTAGTTGGCAGATTACACTGCTCTGCAGGAAAATCGGCCCCAACACTATTTTTGAAAATTGTTATGTAAAATAACCTCTTGAATTCGAATATGACACCCGTTCTGCCCTATCAACCACCTTTTTTGGGGGGGGGGCGATTTTTATCACTTTTCGGTAATTTAATTGCTATAAATTTGATTTGTTGGGTGGGAAACGGATTATTTTAACTGTTAAATATCTTCTGAGTTGTTACAGAGTTGAAAAATTCTAAAACATGAACATTTGCAGCAAAGGAAAAATTTAGGGTGGAGGAATTTGCCACTGAAACTATATATTACATTTATTATATTTTATTAATCAGTTATTATTATTATTTATTATGCATTATATTTTTTTTGTTTTTAAGTGTTAAAATATTTCTTTTCCATTCTCCAAATCAAATTCATGGCCATAAACTTTCTGAACAGTGATAAAAATTGCGGAGGGTGTAGCGTCCCGAGAAAACGGTGGATGATTGCGAAAAATGGGGGACATATTCGGATTCAGGAAGTCATCTTACATAAAAATCAGCAAAAATGGTATCAGGGCACGATTTTTTTTTTTCTTTCAGCGCAATGTTATTTCTTTAATCTTAACGACTTCCAGGGGAGCAAGAGTACCAGTGTATTTTTACCAATAATTTGTATCATATTTGTGCTTTAATTTATTGCGATGGAATATAATAGAAATTATTGATAAAGAGTGCTGGTGAGAGTCTTTTATTTTGAGACGGAAACTCTTGCACCCCTGACAACTTCTTGATATCATAGTTTGGATACTTGCTTTTTTTTTTTTTTTTTAACAGGAATGCATGTTATACCATTGGAATTTGGCCATTATAGGAAAACAATGTGCTGGCTGTCAATTGTCCTAATAAATATTTTTAAAATTGGAAATAATTCGTTTGACCAGAATTTGATAGAATATCATAATTACCGCATTTCCCAAGTTTTATATGCATTTCACAAGTGTTATAAGCCTTTTTTTCCCCTTGGAAACAATCTTTAAAAATTTGAAGTTCTATTGAAAATTTAATACTGCCATCTTCTACTACAGTTCTGTTAATTAGGCATTGGGACATTAGGTATCGCACACATCGTAAAAAGAATAGTAGAGAAGTGTCCCCTTAAACGATATTCATTAAAATTGCACCATTCAAACCTTTCATAATAAGTATTTTTTATATGTAAAGTTTGATTCAATTTTCTGCCATCGAAGTGAAGCTAGATATAGTATACAAATTGTAAAAAACATAGCTCATTAGTACCACTTGTTGAATAGCTACACATTTATAGTAGCATCATTTTCTATGATAATTGCATCGCTGATAGCATCTTATATATCACGTTGGCCAAATTTCAGCGTATAGACATTAAGATATCCCATTATCATGACAATTGTTAAAAAAGAATTAAATAAATAAAATGCTATAAGTAAACAGCTTGTTAGGTGATATATAAAAATATAATCAGTGACAATTTTTATCATTAAATGTAAGATTCAGTAAAATCGCTTGGAATAGTTTTTGAGCTATATCGCCCTTAAAATTTTCATAACACATGCACTCAAACAAGAATAATAAAAACTAAAATATAGATAATAATGTTTAAAATGTTTATACGTAAAAAACAAAATTCGACCCATTAAGAAATTATTTATTAAATTTCCTTTAAAAAGAAGAAATTTCTGATAATGTTTTTTATAAATTTGTTTTTATAAATTATATATTCTCTATTCTATTTATCAAGAACTATTTAAGATGAAAAACAATAAATTAAATTAAATAAAACTTACTTAATATTCCGAAGGAAGTACCAAAAATGCCAGAATTCTCATAGACTCAAAATGCTTCTTTCTAAAGTATATAAAAGTAATTCATTAAAAACGTTTCAATACAAGTAGCTGTTTACATGTCATAAAAATCAGTAAATAATGATAAGAAATGTGGGGAAATTTTATTCGTACCCTGTGACATATCATTTTAGAATTAGATTATCATAATAAGGGATTAGGGAAATCTAAGCACGGGAAAAACTCTACATGTTGTCCAAAGACTCAGTGATGCATCAATATTTTAAAATGCAGAATGTGTGTGTGTAGGGGTTGAATCCGATCGACTGCATGTGGGTTCTAGACCTGGGTGGAATGCCCTCCGTGGAGGACTTTTATAAAATGCGGAGAGAGGAAACGTATATTGCTGCCAAATCTTTTTTACCTAAAGAAGATAACGAGTTTAAAATCCTTCTAACATAATAGCGTCTATTATCACTGTCCTTATCATTGTGGGCGGAGGATAAATGTCAAACCATGCCAAATGTAACGACCGATGTTCAGAATACAGATTTATTATGTATATCAGAACGGATATCAAAGCAAAAGAAGTCTGCTCTTATGAATATTGTGGTATATCGAATTATTTTCATTATCAAGTACATTATTTATGTTGTTAGGTAAACAGCATTAAAATTTTCTTCACGACACTTTAACAAATGAATGATATACAGCGTCTTATCTATCTTCCCTTTCAATTTGAAAAATCGTGAGATAAGTTATAAAGAAGGAAGTATAAGCAATTTAAAAAGAAGTAAAGATTATTTAGGGGGGAAAAACAGAGACTTTTCAAACAGCAGTTGTTTGCAAAAATCTGGATATGTCATAATGACGGCCGAAATTATAAAAATTTGAGATACATTTTAAAGAAAGAGGGAATATAATGTTGATAAAATAAAAGTAAGAGCAGTATAAATTGTAGAAAATGCTTTCTTGTTCCTTACTTACAACTTTCAGCAAAAACAATATTATGGAAATTTTTAAAATAAATAGTATTTTTAAGAAGGATCTTTTTATGTACACTGTAAAAAATAGATTCTTAAAAATAAGTATATATTGTCTCAAAATAGCCCCGAAACAATATATACTTAAATTTGAAAACCCATGTACTCATTTTTCAGTACATTGAGATGTTAAACATGGGGATATTGGGATTCTTATTGGTCAACCCCATTTTTGAGCATGTCAATATACTCAAAAATGAGTACATGGGTTATCAAATTTAAGTATATATTTTTTCGGGGCTATTTTGAGACAATATATACTTATTTTTAAGAACCTATTTTTTACAGTGTAGAAAATATTGTTTTTATTTATTTTTTCTTTTTTATAATTTTTAGCAAAAGTTACATTAAGAAAGCTTTCTTATGAAGAACTAATAACGCAAGACTTTCACCACACACACAATAACACAAACCGCCACAAAACTTTCTCCTATATTTCCCTATTCAAGCAGTAAAAACTATTTATTAAAATTATTATTTATTAAAATTATTTCCCATGATGAATGCAGACAATTTTCATCTCTGAGAAACATAACACTAAATGTCAAAAGAAAGTCAATTTCATGCAGATATCTAAAAAAGTTCTTTTTTGTGAATAAAAATTGATAACTTTGTTTTAAATTATCACAGACCTATGGTTCAGCCATTACTTTTAATGGTATTGACGAGGTCTTTTGAAAGATATCCATATCGAAAATTTTCATATCCTTGGAGGGGAAGGGGGCAAGGGGTAAATACAAAACTTCTTCCTAGTCGACTATTACTGTCATGATCTTTTTTCACATAACAAAAAAAATAATAAAAATCATTCTCATTATTTAACATTTATACGAAATTTTTTCCCATATTGCCCTGTAAAAAATTATGGGAAAAAAGGGGGTATATAGCATCACCTGTTGAGTGATTAATCCCGAAATATAATAAGTACCAATTTAACTCAACATCTAACTAAAAATCAAGTTTTGCTAAATTTCGACCATTGGTTCGTAAGATCCAATTTTTGATCCACAAAATTTTTGATAGATACACACAGCCAGACTTTTCTAAAAATGGTCAAACAATGTTCAGAGAATCCCAAAACGTGTAAATCCATCAAAAAACGGAGGTCAAAAATGTTAATGAATCCAGTACTTTCTCCTTATACATATAAAATAAAGTAACAATATATTTTAGAACAAATATAATGTAAATAATCTAGTGCGTCACTCACACGACTTTCTCTTACCCTGCATTTCAATACTATAATGAAAATTTGCAATAGTCTTAAGATAAATAGGGTAAGATGATAAAGCTCAATGTACCTTTAAAATAATCTAAAATAGGTTTAGAAACAGTTTTATTTGATATACAATTCTGTGTGAGGGGGGCTACTCCCCCCCCCCCCCCCCCCGTTTAATTGTAGTGCCAACATTTATTTAAAAAAAAATCAAGACTGTTCATAATTTGCCAATCTTGATCAATATTTTAAGTGGTAAACTAATACGAAGTTCGAAATACCAAATTTGAGTTTCTTGTAGTTATTTGTTTTAAGTTATACTGATGACAGATATAGATAGAACGGTAAAAATTGGACTTTCGTAATCAGGGCACCTCAAAACGTGATATAATGCAAAAAAAAATTGTTTACTTCACAGTATGGGTATGAAAAACTAATTTTCCTTTCTGCGTACTGTTTGACGACAATGTAAAATGCAGCAAAGCACTTCGATCAATTACATTCAATAGAATATATTCAATAGTTTGCCTCAATTTTGGATAGCCCTGTATATTGCCTATAAACAATATGTACTTTAAAATATTGTGTTCTGGAATTTAGTCTTACATGAAAAAAGTATCTAACACAAAATAAATTAGAATTCCAGCTATTTCCATGCCCCCAATATATCTAAATTTTTGGTAGCCCTGTAAACGAATAATGAATGATATCCATATCACAATCTAAACAAATCATGTTTTTATGTATATAAAAAATTTGTTCATTCCGTCTTGTTTAAGTCAGTCTATAGATCTTAAAGTGTATTTACCTGCAATTTTCCCCCATAGACGTAACGAATTTAAATTATTTTGAGTAGCCCTGTACACAAACCATTTGCATGACATCTACAAAAAGTTTAGTGTAGCATCCCTATATGATGTATATTTAGAATACCGAGTTTGGACTTTCTGCAGCTACTTTTTCTTGAGATATGCTGATAACAGACACACACAGAGAGAGACCATAGCCTCCTAAACTAGATGCCATCTGCGTGGCTCGGAAACTTGGCAACAGTTCAAGCGGTAGACAGCGCCACCTGGTACAGATTGCGTGACTTTTTAATTCAACTGACACCAATAATTTTAAGAAGCGATATATGATATATATAATTGACGTTTCTTCGATTCTATGTGCATTTTATGTATATCAAATCCCATTTTTAAAAAATTTTGGTGGCTGTTGAATAAAAAAGTCGCGCAATGTGTACCAGGTGGCGCTGTCTACCGCCACGTTTCTGAGCCACGAGTAAGGAATCTTGTTTAGGAGGCTATGCACAGACACGCACACGCACCACGAACAAAGACACACAGACCAACCGCTAAAAACATGATTTTCGGATTCAGGGATCTCAAAACGTGTAAATATAACAATAAATCACTTTTGAAAATTTGACCCAAAAACAATACTTTCTCTACCATAAAGAAAAAATGAAAAGTTACAAAAAATAAAATGTCTTTTCCCCTCTTACTAAGAACTGTTAACAAAAACAACATTAAGGAAAACTTTTGAGAATACATAATTAAAAAAAAAAAACTTTTTATCTAATTTTTCTTTTTTCTTTTCTTTTTAAAATATTAATGTTATTTGATGTCGGAAACAGCAGGAAGAGGGAAAAATCGAGGGCAGGAGAGAGATAAAGCGAGGGAAAAAATGAATAAAGATACCTTTGATAAGCATGACTTATATCTCCAATAATAATATCTTGTTGATCTTAAATATTCTTTGCTCGATATTCGTGACAATACGTTTTTGTCATCTGTAGCAGCTGAAATAACTGTTATACACCCGAACTATTTTACAAGTGCATCAGCCGATTCTATAAGCAAAAGAGTTAACATTTCTGACAAAAATAACACAAATGCAGTGTTTTAGATCACTTTTTAAGAATTTTACTATTTTGCCATTTAATCTTCATTAAAAAAAATAAAAATAGACAAAACATTATGCAATCTATATCGATTATGAAATCTTTTTCAAGTGTCGTCACTCAATATATCACCAGTACTAAGTCAAAATCACATTTTAATGTCAGTATATATTGCATAATGCAAGTAAAGCCCCTTCAGCATTCGACAATTTTCTTTAATTAATAATTGAATTTTAGTTCCCATTATACTATAGGTATCGTGAGCTCGTATTTGTTGAAAATTTTTGATCTCTGCTTTTTTAACTTTTTTACACGTTTTGAGGTGTACGAAATTCCAAAATCACAAAATTCGTGATTGTTCTTAGGTGTTCGTTCTTAGGTAAGCCAGTTTGTCAGTTCGTTAATATGTTGGTATGTTAGTTAGTCTCAGTAGACAGACATACACTATCTCACGGACGAATTATCGCAAAGTTATTGCATTGGTTTTAAACATCGCTTGTGATATTGGCAAAAACACTATTCATTTTCAACATGTTAATTTAAAAACTTTTTATTTTATCCGAAATTTACTATTTTTTTAACATGGGAGAATTTCGTATAAACGTGCATTATGAGAATTATTTCCATCGTACACATGTCAGATTAGTTTTAAAATATCATTTATGATTCTGGCATAAATATCATTAACTATGAACATTCCACTTTGAAAACTTTGTAAGTTCTGGCATAAATATCATTAAATATGAGCATTCCACTTTGAAAACTAAATGAACCACTATGAACATGAAAACCACTAAGAACATAAGATTCTGGCAAAAATATCATTATCTATGAACATTCCACTTTGAAAACTTTGTAAATAATATTAAATTCACATTTTGTTTTTTTACCGTGAAAGAAATGAGAAAAAAAAAATTGCATGAAATGCATTATGAGCAATGTTTCATCGTAACCATTTTAAAATATAATATATGATATAATCATGAGCAATGATGCATGAATAGCAATGATAAATATGAATTTATAATTTGTAAACTTCGTAAGTTTCTTGAAATTTAAGATTTTCTTAATAGGAGGTATAAGGCAAATTTTCGTATAAGTGTTCATTATGAAAAATGTTTTCATCGTACAGATACGAGTATCAAATCTGTTTTACAATATCATAGGTACTGGCATGCACATCATTAACAATGAACATTGTACTTTGAAAATTTCATAAGTAGTATTACTTAACAAATTTCTTACCGTAGGAGAAATGAGAACAAATTTTCGCATAAAATGCATTATGAGCAGTGTTTTCATCGTAATGATTTTAAAATATGATGTATTAACACCGACATGAACAGTATAGACTATAGATTTCTAATTTGTTAACTTCGCACATTTTCCGAAATTTTGTGATTTACTTAACGTGAGAGAACAAGGCAAATTTCCGTATAAGCGTTCATTAGGAGGAATATTTCTATCGTACAGATGTCCAATCTGTTTTAAAATATCATAAATGCTGGCATGCACATCATTAACAATGAACATTACACTTTGAAAATTTCATAAGTAATATTACTTAGCAAATTTCTTACTGTGGAACAAATGAGAACATAATGTTGCATAAAATACATTATGAGCAATATTTTCATCGTAACGATTTTAAAATATGATGTATAATATCGAGATGAATAGCACTGAGTATGAATTTGTAATTTGTAAATTTCATGAGATATTCAAAATTCAAGGTTTTCTTATCATGGGAGAAAAAGGTAAAATGTCCTATAAACGTTCATTAGGAGGAATATTTCTCTCGCACAAATGTCAAATCTGTTTTGAAATATCATACATGCCAATATGTATATCATTAACTATGAGCATTAAACTCTGAAAACTTCATAAGTAATATTAATATTGAATTAACAATTTTCTTACCGTGGGACAATTGAGAACAAATTTCGCATAAAATGCATTATGAGCAACGTATTTATCGTGACGAAACTTCGTACGTTATCCGAAATTTGAGATTTACTTAACATGAGATAATAAGGCAAATATTTTCGTATAAGCATTCATTAGGAGAAATATTTCTATCGTACAGATGTCGAATCTGTTTTAAAATATCAGAGATACTGGTATGCACATCATTAACAATGAACATTACATTTTGAAAATTTCATAGGTAAAATTACTTAACAAATTTCTTACCGTGGAAGAGAAATGAGAACAAAATTTCGCATAAAATGCATTATGAGCATAATGTTTTCACTGTAACGATTTTAAAATATGATATATGATACTGACATGAATACCATTTACTATGAATTTGTAATTTGTAAACTTCATAAGTTCTTAGAAATTCAAGGTTTTCTTAACATGGGAGAAAAAGGTAAAATTTCCAGTAAGCATTCATAAGAAGGAACATTTCTATCGCAAAGATGTCGAATCTGTTTTAAAATATCATAGATGCTGGCCTGCACATCATTAACAATGAACATTACACTTTAAAACTTCATAAGTAATATTAAAAATTAATTTTTTTTTTTTTTTTATCGTGAGACAAATGAGAACAAAATTTTGCCTAAAATGCCTTATGAAGATTGTTTTTACCGTAACGATTTTGAAATATGATATATGATACTGACATGAATACCATTTACTATGAATCTGTAATTAAAAACTTCATAAGTTTTTCGAAATTTAAGGTTTTCTTAATATGAGAGAATAAGGCAAAATTTCGTATAAGAATGCATCTGGAAGAATATTTCTATTGTACAAATGTCAGATCTATTTTAAAATATCATAGATGTTGGCATACACATCAGTAACTAAGAATATTATTACACTTTGAAAACTTTGTAAGTACAGTCGGTAACAAAAGTCTCCGAACACTAGCAAAAATTCCTATATAAAAAAAGTACACTTAATACAGTTTTGTTAAATAAATCCTTGTCGAATCCTGTTCTTAGTCAGTCTAAAAACAAGATTCGACAATGATTTATTTAACAAAACAGTATTAAGTGTACTTTTTTTATATAGGAATTTTTGCTAGTGTTTGGAGACTTTTGTTACCGACTGCAATAGTAATCTTTTCGCCTCCACTGAGACATAGTATATGTCTCAAGCAGTGCTTACAGATTGTGGGAATTTTTTATTAAATATCCAGAATTAAATTTTCATTGTAATGGTTTAGACTTCATTGAGAGATGTCTTCGAAATAATTACACAACCATTGCAATTAAAATTTATTAGTGTCTTTTGAATAAAAAATCCCTTAATCTGGCAGCACTGGTCTCAAGGGCAGTTTGTATTGGTAAAGAAGGGGTTAAATTAACAGTTTTCTTTCCGTGGAAAAAAATGAGAACAAAATTTTGCATAAAATGCATTATGAGGAATGTTTTCATCGCAACGATTTCAAAATATGATATATGAAACTAACATGAATAGTACTGACTATATGAATTCGTAATTTGTAAATTTCGTAAGTAACTCGAAATTTAAGGGGAGTTTTTAACATGAGAGAACAGGTCAAAATTTCACCTAAAAATGCATTATGTGGTTTGGGATTGTATGCATTAGAAATAGTGTGGGACTACGTGAAAACTAAAATACGAAACTAAATCTAGTAAAATAATTTAGAAATATAGGAAAAGGGTAAATGGCTAGAAAGATAAAGTAGCCTATTGTGTGGAGTATTTTAGTTTGAACAACGTTGAATGACAAGACGAATTTATTTATCTTAACATGAATATAGCAGAAATGTATGGAAACGAATAATTGCTTCCATAAATTCCACAATAAATTGCTCAGTTTCCATACTGAACTGAGCAAAGTCCTCTTATGCCAACTAGATGAGAGGGAAAAGGAGAGAGAAAGTGCTTTATAGAAAATACTTCGCTTTTTAGAGGTTATTTCACAAGAAAATTATTAAAATAACCCCACTGGGGAAGAAAAATTCCTAAAACAGAGAAAGTAACAAAAAAATTTTTGTTATATATATATTTTTTTTTTTTTTTGTCAGAGAAAGACAAATGAGTACCGATTATCCTCAGGCGCAGGAAAAAAGCGGATTGGTTGGTTGGTTGTAGGATTTAAGGCCGATTGACTACACAAGGGTCCTAGGCCTAAAGGGGAATGTCCTCCGAGGAGATAAGGGGTTTAAAGGGGGTCCTACCCCTATTTACGCGAGTTTTGGGGAAAACTCCGAATGGATAGGTCAATGAGCGCGACCTGGGATCGAACCCGGTACCTCTCATCCACCAGCTTTGAGCGCAGAACCGCTCGGCGCTGGTGTGCCCTGTGGAAAAAGGCGGGATGAAGAAACTTTCCTTTACTCAACAGGACTTTCTCTTACTTTATCTTCTTATTCACAAGAAACAAAACTCAACAAGGAACATTTACAACTTTACTCAACAAAAACAAAAACAACTCAAACAATCTTTTTATCTCACAATTTACTACTCAACTTTAATCATAAAAAAAAAAAAAACTCAACAAGAAACATATGTAACTTTACTCAACGAGAAACAAAAACAATTCAAACAATCTTTTTATTAAATTTGCTCAAGAAAAAACATTTATAACTTTACTCAATACGGAACAAAAACAACTCAAACAATCTTTTTATCACACTTTACTACTCAACTTTACACAATAAGAAACAAAACTCAACAAAATTTTATAACAAGTAACTTAATTGTTTATTCAACAAGAAACAGAAACAAACGATTATTTTTTCAAAGAAAAGAACCTGGTGTGTCACTCACATGATTTTCTGTTAGCCTGCATTTGAATACTATAAAAATAGATCGCAGCTTATGTCGTAAGATCAATAAAGTTAGATATAAAAAAAAAATCAATCTACTTTTAAAACAATCTAAAACAGGTTTAGGAACAGTTTTATTTGACGTATAATCTATATAAGGGGGCTAACGTCCCCATTCAATTATAGTGCCTACATTTTATTATTATTATTATTATTCAAGGTTGTCACTAATTTGCTTTCAAACTTGCCAATCTCAATCACATTTTTCAAGTGGCAACCTAATAGGAACTTCAAAATAACAAATTTGAGTTTCATGCAGCTATTTGTTTTTAAATTATGTTATTACAGTTATGCATGCATATCAACTGCTAAAACTAGACTTTCATATTCAGGGAAACTCAAAAAGTGATGTTATAAAAAAAATTCAAAGTTGAAAACAGAACTTCAAAAAATACTTTGTTTACAGTATAGGTAAGAAAAATTAATTTGTCTTTCTCAGCAACGTCTGTCGACACAATAAAATCTAGCAAAGCACTTTCATCAATAATGTTTAACAGAAAAGAATGTTTAGCTTAATTTTGAGTAGCCCTGTATATTGTCTATAAGCACATCACATTATGCACTTCAATTTAGATTTTTATGAAAAACTCCTAACGAAAAATGAAATACACTTCCAGCAATTTCATAGTACGGTCCCAATATATCCAAATACCTAAGGTAGACATAAAAACGAATGATAAATGATTTTCATGCTACAAATCTACACAAAACGTGCTTTTGTGTATGTAAAATAATATTTTCATTCCATTTAGTATAGGGCAGCCTACATATATTACACTATACTTACGGGAAATTTTCCCCATAGACCGTAATGTATTTTAATTCGCTTGGATGTCTTTGTACACGAATCATTTGCTTGATCTCAACAAAATGTTTACTGTGGCATCCCTATATTATACAGATCTAGAATACTGAATTTGAACTTCCTGTTACTCTTTATTCTTGAGATATGCTGATAATAGACACACAGAAAGACAGGCCGACACACAGATCAACCACTTATAAAACGTGATTTTCAGAGGACCTCAAAACGTGTAAATATAACAAAAACTCACTTTTAAAAATTTGATCCAAAATCAATGCACTCTATACCATATATATATAGCTAAGAGAAAGTAAAAAATATAAATATAATGAACTATGTTGCATTGTTTTATATTTTGTACAGTACAGTACTTTACTAGACATGCTTACGTTTTAATTTGTTCGGGGGCATTGCTAATACTGCCATTTTTTTTTATTTTTTTTTACCACTTCTTTTCTAAATCGGTGATTTTAATCTCATTTAATCGTAATTACATATTACAGAAAATTTTATTACATATAATGTGATGTGTAAAAAGGGGGGATATTTATACAATGATTCGGAAAAAATTGAAATACTAGTATGCCTGCGTACTATTTATTTACAGTATCTTGGCTTCGAACGTAAATACAGTTTTTTTGTTTATGGCTCTTACATTTTATAGTATATGAAATATAAATATTTTTATTGTAGTGGGAAGGTTTTCATTGTTTCTATTATGTTTTATAGAAAAATATAATTGCGCTTTTTAACTAGAATATTTTTTATTGTATTTACCTCTTATATTTCGAGCCTTTTTTAGTACTTATCCGCGGAAGCCATTTCATTCCATTCCGAAAATAATCGGGAGTATACTGTATTAATTTTAAATTATCCTACATCAAATAAAAAACATCTGCTTTATGCCTCATTATCTTCAATCAACCTTTTTTACATATTTATCAGGTACATCAAAACAGTTAAAAGAAGCAGATGCTTTAATTTAGTAGCTTAAATTCGTTGCAGTTTATTGCACAAGATTGTAAATATTATGTTTAAAAAATATCATTCCACATTTACAAGCTCAAAGTTGCATTATTGTTGTAATAAGTAACCTAAACAAAAGGTTACTAAAACCACTTATTGATAAAAATCACGAAAAGTAAATATTATCAATGGAAAATCTTTGATCAATACATCGATGAAGTGTGATTTTATAACACGTGTTCCAAAACTATTGATAAAATCTCATTTTTCATCGGTGCCTTACCTGTAACTTTAACTAAATATTCTTATGCATATGCAAATATGCAAATATCAACGAGCTCAGTCATGATAACGTAGATTTTTTCTCCTTGGCATTGACATTTTGTTTCTACGCTAAATTAAATTCTTGAAGTGCAAGTTAATAAGATTAGGCGGGAGTTTTTATTCGTTAAGTACTTAAATTTAGTTGTATAATTTAGTTACAATACATGCAAATTAATAAGTATCTTAGTAAGTATTTCTATTTTGTTTAACTTTTTAAAATATAAAGTATGAAATGAATGATTTAATATTTCTATTTTTAAGAATTTTTTCTTATTTGTTTAGATATATTTATCTATGGATGGGTTAGAAAATTTATACATCAGTTTAATTAAAATGGACTTTATCCATGTTACGTCATAAAACCCTTCACACGTGACTGCAGCAGGGAAAATTGCAGTATTCCGATGTTTTTATTTCTACTGTATGAGGAAATGTTTAGATTTTATAGTAAAATGTTTGTATTTTATGGGGAAATTCACAGGGAAGCGGATAATCTGAAATTAGATGTCGTGTATAATTTAGCCTCGAAGGCAGAAAACGAAGAAGGTCCATTGACTAGTTAGTAGATAAATACCATGTTTGTGCAATATTTAAAACATTACGGACATTTTATAGTTTTAATGAAATATTAGAGTAGTGAAGAAGAGAACATTAACCTACCAAACGTACTATAATTTTGAAGAGAAAGTAAAAATAATGTATGTTTATCCCTCCATCTTCACGTTTTCCTTTTATTCTTTCTTCTTCTTCTTCTTTTTTTTTTTTTTTTACAAGAGTTTTCTAACTCGATAAATTAGAACTTTGTTTACCCGTTTTTTTTTTTTTTACACAACTACAGAACTCTCCTACTGACAGACTCTATTACGCGGTTGGTTGATTGGGTTATACATTGCACTACATCTTTGCAGTTGGCAACTTATTTAAATGACTTTCGTTCGCGTAATAGAATCCACATGGAAGGGATAATTTGCGTAAAGGAAAGAACTAGTCTAGTGATTTTATAATATTGTTAATTTTTTTTTATAATAGTCCGTGAAATAGAGTCAATTATTTAGATGCTTTAACTGTGCCAATCTGTTAATTTAGCTAGAGTTCCAGACCCTCGTCAATTTCCTTGAGCGTAGCACTAGTGTGACGTAAAATCCGGCTCAACCTTCAACCCTCTCAAGTTAAAAATAATTTTAACTTTCAAACAGTGTACGGAGTTTTTAAATTAAAATGTTCAATGTTAATGATGTTCATACCAATATCATAAGTAATATTTAAAATTATATTGACACCATGAAATTGAAAACATTCCTCATTGTGCATGTTTATGTTAAATTTAGTTTTATTCTCTCACTTTCTTAAACACTAAAATTTTGAATAACTTACGAAATTTTCAAAGTAGAATGTTCATAGTTAATTATGTTCATGATAGCATCAAATATGGTATTTTGCAACTAATCTGACATTTTTACGATGAAAATAAACATCATAATGCACGTTTATGCGGAATTTTGACCTATTCTTCCATTTAAAAAAATCTTAAATTTCTAATAACTTTCGAAATTTTCAAATAACTTACGAAATGCCAATATCATAAATGACATTTTACAATTAATCTGATATCTCCACAATGCACGTTTGTGCAAAATTTTGTCCTATTCTTCTATGTTAAGAAAATTGTGAATTTCGAATAACTTACAAAGTTTTGAAGTTAAAATGTTAAAAATGAATAGGGTTCTTGGCAGTATCATAAGTGGTATTTTAAAACTGAATTAGTTTGAACATTTTTCGATTAATTGTTTTTAAGCTATCGTCTGCACAGACAAAAATACTAACTAACGAACTATTAAAGTGACAATCTGATTAACTAGATAGACATGAAATCCATCTTTTTATTTTAATATACCTTATACTCCCAATGTGCAAAATCGTCAAAAATCCGAGGTCGAAAATTTTCAGGAATACCTGAGATTCCATACTTACTGAATGGAAAATTAAAAATCTATAATAATTTTTAAATTTCGTTCCAAGACTTTTTTCTTTTTTTACTTTTCGAACATAAATATGTGAGGAAAGTATTGTAAATATGTCAAATATCTGACTTTGAGATTTTGGTGTTTTTGTACATTTTAAGGTACCCTGAAATCATTTTTGCTATTTTTACGATGATGTACGTATGTGTGTGTATGGTGAACAAGATAGCGCCTAAACGCTTTATTCAAATAAGCTGAAATTTGGTACGTATGTTATATGTCACCAGATCACGAACCCTATTGATTTTGGTGAATCTAGCATTTATAGTTTATGTTGTTGTTGTTGTTTTTACAAGGACATAAAGAAAAATTCTTTATCATTATGGCCTATGGAGCCGAATTTTTCAAAGTGCAATAACGTCTAAATGCCTTATTCATCTGAGCTAAACATTTATACACACGTTATAAATTACGGTTTGACGAAGTTTATAGAATTTCGTGAATCTAGCATTTATAATTTTTTTACAGGGACACAAAAAAAAAATTGTTTATCATTATGATCTATAGCCCTAAATATTTTAAAGTGCGATAGCGTTCAAATACCTTATTCGATTGAGCTGAAAATTTATACACTTTTATAGATTACCGTTGTACGAATTGTATAGATTTTCGTGAATTTATACCTCATATATTTTTACAGGGACGTAACGAAAAATTCTATATCCTTACGATATATGGGCTAAAATTACATGAAGTGCAATAGCGTACAGTTAAACAACGAGGAAAAGTATTCAAACCCCCTATCGCATTTTTCACTTTTGCTTGTTTAACTGCTTGTCTTTTGCTTTAATTTATTTGCACAACCGTTCATTACTTAATGTTCGGAAAGTTGAGTGGAGTCACTCCAGATTTTTTTTTCTGTCATTTTTTCTTACGTATGATATAAATATAAAATTTTAGTTAAGGCATTTAAATGCAAATATAATTTGCACTTTATTTGAGACATAATATTATGAAAAAACAAAAAACAAAAAAAATAAATAAATAAAAAGAATTATTCCTTTTTTTTTTTTTTTTTTTTTTTTTTTTTTTTTTGAGAATAGGCCGTTGTTAAAAATTATATAGCGCAAAATTCATATATAATAAAAATTCTTAAGGCAGTCTAAAAATACATTTAGCAATTACATTAACAGTATCATCGTATAATAATAATCAATCGAGATATATTATTAACACTATATTGCCAAAGAAAGGCATTTAGACTGCTTTGTAATTTCGTTTGAATATATATATTATGATAACAATAAAAATGAGAACAAAAAATAAACAGATCAATTCTACATTCTCCACAACAACTTAGAAATATATAAGTACTCATAATGGTACGTTTTCTTATACTTTGTGTGGCTTTGTACACATGGTAATAGTGCATTCATTAATAGTTATACATACCATTCTGCTCTTTTTTTTTTTACCAAAAGAAGTTATTTTCTTTGCTTGAGTAATATAGTGTTAAATAATATACAAATATAATTTTAGTTTTATATACAATTTTTTAATTATTTAATTAAGTTTACTATTACTTGATTTGTCATGCTGCATTATTCACAACTTTCATGTATTATTGTTTATTCAAAAAATATTATCTTTATGTTGGTTTTAATTTCCTTTTCTTGCATTGTTTTTGAATCATATAACTTTTAGCACTTCAATATTATTAGTTAATTGACACGTCCTTCGTGTGATATTGAGCATAGCTTACTGTAGAGTTTTAGCAAATTGCATACAGTAAGATAGAAATATCACCTAATTTGCTGCAACAATCAATCTACGCCCTTGAAAAAGTATTGATGTTGTATGTTTTAAATGAAAGACGCTTAATGTTTTCAGAAATCGTTATTCATGTTTTATCTAGTTCTTCATGTGATACTTGGTTTCATCTACTGAAATGATGGAAAAAGTTTTCAATATATATATATATATGGTGCAATTGGAGATATCAAATGAAGAATACTATAAAATTAATACAGACATCTAATTCATTTTTAAGAAGGTGTTAAACAAAGCTCGAAATTGTTAAATGATGCACTAAAGCTGAAAGCAATAAAAAATTTGCATCTGAAGCACTTAAAAAATACACAAATAATATACGTACATACATATATATAATTTATTCAATTTATTATTCAAACATTCATTAATTCATTTATCGAGTTATTTCATTGATCATTTACAGTTTTAGTTGCTTACAGCACAAATATTTAATTCAATCCATATAAAACATGTTTAACAATGTATTATATTTATATTACAATTACTTTTTTAAAGAAACGAGTATTTTTTTTTTTCCCTCAGAGTTCAATTATTATTGCACTGTTTAATTGTAAGAAAATAGAGATATGTTTTAAGTATTAAAACAGGTTAATAATTTTTTAATGTTAAATATTTTGTTCAGCATTAAATTAAATTTACAATATATAATTACAATATATATTACTATACATTTTTTTTTTAATATTTTGTTGTATATTAATAAAAAATGAAGAAAATTAAATATTTGTTTTCATATATATATATATATATATATATATATATAAATAATAGATAACGTAATAAAATTTAATCTTAAAATTTAGCAATTAATAGAACTAAAACAATAACAGCACACTAAAATATAGAACTGAATTTAACATAGAGGAAAGAATGACACAAAAAGTTGCGATATAGATAAGGAACCAATGAGTTACCATATTAACTTAAAATACTTACGCCGACCTGAAGGATAATAAAAAAGGACCATTAAACTTGTGAAAGAGAAAAAAGATAATAAACCACATAATCAATTGGATATAAATGCTTAAAATTAGAAATATACTTATCAAGGGGCGCATACTTCATAAAGCAGAGAAAGCTGCAATGATTTCGTAAAACGATATTGCTAATCATAGCAATTTATATCATCTCACGCCCCGATCAATGCAGCAAAAAGACCAAAAAGAATGAGAAAAAAGTGAAAAATTAAATTAAAACAAAGGATAAATAAATATTAATTAAAATCTTAAAGGAAACCAAATTAATAACATGAAATAAGCAGAGTAACCACATGGAAAACAGTTAACACAAACTGGAAAAATGGTTGATGCCAAAACCTAAATTGAAGTTAAAATAATAGCTCGACAGATATCGATTAATCGAAAATACTTCAGAACAATTACATTAAAGATAAAATACACAGAGTAAATATTAAATGATAATGTTAAAATTAATACTAGTAGAGTTAAATTAAATCGTACCAAAAATATTAATAATTAAATCGTTTAAGATAAGGACTGAAGAATGAAGGTTAAAGACTACTAAGAACAAGCGCCATCTTTCGGTTAGCTATAATAACATTAAGTCAGTTATATAAGATGTATTGACTGAAAGATTAAGATAATTTAAAAGTATTAACAGCAAGATTAAGATAATTTTTAAGATTTTTATTTAAGATGTATTGACTGAAAGATTAAGATAATTTTTAAGATTTTTATTTTGAAGTCAAATTATTAAGTGTTAAGTTTTAAGAAGACATAATTACAAGCAATAATGCCAAAGAGCACAACTATAAGGATAAGCATTATAATGCGGTCATCATAAATTAAAATTTAAATTTAAAATTTAAAAGATTTTTTTTTTTTTATTAATATTTATAAGATTTTATTTTTGTTATGCAAATAGATGGATTGTTCAAACTTAACAAGGGAAGCCTCAAGTAGCCAGAAGCACATTGTAAAATTTAATGATAAAAGAGTTCAGAATACATAGTATCAACCAGAAAAAATAAAAGAGTTCAAAATACATAGAATCAACCAGAAAAAATAAGTATGTAACTTACAGCAATCCCCCCACGTTTTTTTTTTTTTTTTTTTTTTTTTTTTTTTAAATAAATTTTATTCAGCATCAAACCCTCCCAGCCAACCAGCCAAACAACACCACCCTTCCTCCTTAATCAAACTTCTACCCACCCATCCACCTGATTTTTTTTTTTTTTTTTTTTTTTTTTTAATTTTTAATTAAACCTTAGGTTTTTTTTTTTGTGTGTGTGTGTTAGACAGAGACCCTTTTTGATAAACAAGTGAATAAATAAATTTTTTAGGATACCCCATTTTTGTAGCAACATTAATTATGTGAGAGATATTTTTGTTTTTAAACCTATCAAAGATTATGTATACGAAAGAGGTGATTGAGAATAATATTTCTGTAGACAGAGATATGAAGACAAGAGGTAAATTGTGTAAATAAATTTACTTTGAAACTAAAATCTTGTCTTTTGTCATACATATCGGTATAAATTTTACTACCATCAAGTTTAAGTTTTAAATCTAAGAAACTAATACAGTTATTGTTGAGATGATTATAAGTTAAGGTAAGGTGAGAAGGATATTTAAATTTAAATAAATTAGGCGAAAAATTATTGACATAAAAAATTATAATGTCATCAATGTATCGGTAAAAATAGACATTTTCAATACATAATCCCTGTTCATAATGGTAAAGGTATAAGTCAGCTAACATACTCGAGCTACATCCTCCTTGTGGAATACCGACCTTTTGAATATAAATCTTATTACAGTGTAGAATGTAATTGTTATGAATAATAAAATTTAAAAGTGTCTTAAATGAAGTTGCCGAAAAGCATTTTGGTAAAGATATTTGACTTTTAAATTTTTCAAAAAGGTTAAAGATGATACGATGAAGATCTGTTAAATTAATATTATTAAATAGGTCAGCAAAATCATAAGTCATGATATCAGTCACATTATTCATAGATAAGACATTGGCTTTAAGTTGATAACTATTTTTAAGGCAAAAGAAATTTTTTGATTTACTAATTAAGTCATAGATTTGTTTGAGAATATCAAGGAGAATTTTGTTAGCATTGTTGTTGTAAGTATTACACCCTACAGTGACAGTTCTGAATTTAATAGGATTTTTGTGAAATTTAGGGATAAGTACAATATAAGGATATTTAAAATTATTAAATGGAAGCTTTAGCAATTTATAAAAGCAGTGAATTTTGCGGTTATTGATTTTAAGATCATTATTGGTAGTATGAAAGTTAGTACTATTAGATATAGATGAACTGAGTAAAGAAAGATAATAATGTTTATAGATTATTGCATAATTATTAGGAGATTTATCGACATAAGTAATAACAAAGTTTTGTTGCAATTCTTTGATAGATTTAAAGAGATTTGATTTATTGTAATGTGTGAGATTTGATCTATGTTGAATTAATTCAGCTTTAAGTTTTGAAATTACTAAAAATTTCCATTGATTGAAATATTCAATAGGTTTATTATAAGAGATGGAGAGTTTATAAATAAACAAATCAATATCATAAGAAAACTGTTGTATAATCTTTGAAATATTAGTTTTTGAAGGGAGTCGATATTTAGTACCATATTCCATAAATTTCTTTAAATTTGAGTCATTAATAATATTAAGATCACCAGTGATAATATGTGCATGATCTCTGTCAACATATTTTACATTTGAGGGATGAGCACAACTACAAGTCACATGAGAAGATAAATTAGACTTAGAGACTGAATTATAGTTAAAAAGCAGGCGACCAAGTGTAATAGGATATTTAAAGGTACGAGCAATATGAATGTCTTTAATATGAAACATGCATGATTTATCATTAAGAATAGATGAAATATTAATGCTATTAAATATTTGATTAGAATAATTTAGAATAAGCTGTGAATTTGATTGGATTTTGTGAGGTTTTTTAGAGACATTTAAATTGAAGAGTTTAAGTCTGTATAATATTAAATCATAGAAAATATCAGAAAAATGTTGATGATAGGATTGGTTTTTAAATACACTTAAGTAAGTGGACAAATACTTTTTTTTGATAGCAAATATAAACTTTCTAATGTAAATCCAATCATAATGGTTAAGATAATTTGACTGTAAGGCAAGAATATTTTTGATAATGAGATTTTTTGATATTAAACCATTAGTAGATTTATTGGATTTGTTACCTCTTTTTGAACGAGAAGTTTTCTGGTTGACACTATGATTCAGTACAGAGTAAACAGGGGAGTAATCATGAAGGGGATTAATGTTAGTATAAACCTTAACAACCCTATTAAAATATTCATTATTCAAGCCATATGGATAAATTGTATTAAAATATTTCATGTAGTTAGATTCAAAGAAAAGGCGCTCACTTTTATTTTTTTGAATCCTAAGAATTTCAATAGTACATGAGCAGAAATTGTGTAAATTAAAATGTCTTAACTCAATAGTTGATTTACTGTTAAGGACAGGTGATGATAACTTTTTTGAGTCTGAGCGATGTTGATTAATTCTAATATGTAAAGGGGTGGAAGTTTCACCAATATACTGCATTTTACAGATACCACAACTTAATTTGTATACAACATTATAAACCTGACAGAAAGGAACCAATTTTGAATCATTATAAATTTGGGACTGTAAAGCATTAGGGCATGTTTTGCAACGAGAAGAATCACACTTTCTAAATTTAAGATTGGAAGGAGGAGAGTATAGGTAGCTTGATGTCGATCCAGGAATATCCCTATAAACATTCCTGTACCGGGCACAATACTGAGGGAAACCAAAGCATTTCTTGCCAGGCACTACTAATTTACTGAGAACATTCATAATAAAAGAGTGATTTTATATAAAATAAGTAAATCAATTTTAATTTGCAAGTATTATATATTAAAACTATCATTGAGAAAATAAATAAATAAAATTCTTGAATAAGTAGAGAGATAATAAAATTGAAAAATCATGAATAATAAAGCTTGAAACATAGACTTCAACCTATACATATCCACCAACATATTGAAAATCACAAATTTAATATTAAACATTCTTGATTAAAGTAGGCATAGATAAATAAAAATTAATCATTTAATCTGGGATAATTACATAATAAACTATACAAAATATTTACAAAAGTTCCAATCCAAAGTAAAATTCAACCCGAAGCAATATGATTATAAACCAAACAATCAAAATTAAATGACTAAAATTGAATAAATTAACTATTGAAAAACTATAATGGAATAAGTGAATAATAAATGCTCATGATGTCAAAATTTAACCACATGAAACTTAAGAAAATTATGCATAAGTTAACCATTGAAAAACTATAATGGAATAAGTGAATAATAAATTATCATTATGTCAATTTCCAACCACATGAAACTTTAAAAAATTATGCATAAATACTTTTAAATTTAATAATAATTGTCAAAACTCATTTATGCACAAACAAAATACTTTTAAATTTAATAATAATTGTCAAAACTCATTTATGCACAAACAAACTACTAAAGGAATATCCCAATTTTGAACTTAGATAAAATATATATATTCTGTTTTTTATCACTTATTTATATATAATATAAGTACGTTTCGATATGAAACGCTAAATAATTTTACAATATTAAAAACTTTGTTAAGCATTAAATTAAGTAGCCGCAGCCATAAAATAACAAAATAATTTACAATGTTTTTTTGTTTTTAAGTAATATATGATACCATAAGAAAAGCTACTGAATGCAAAAAATTCAACTAACGTGATGCACACTGCACAATATGTGTTTGTGTGTGTATTGCGACTATTTTTTAAAAGTGTAAATTCAATATCATATATTTCAGTGAAACTTTTTCCATATTTTCCTTTAATATTTTACAACTTAAATGAGTATAACTAGAAATACTTTTGACTTGGAAACCAATAAATAAGCATTTTTACGATTGTAAAAATTTTGCACAGAATTGAACTAAATTCCGATACCATGGTAGCTGGAACCGTAAGAATGTAAACTAATTCTGTGTAAAGAAAAAAAAAAAAAGTAATACTCCATACTTTAATTTTAATAACAAAATTTATTTTATAAAATGCTCTAACATGTCAAAACATGTGGCATATGAATTACAATCTGGGAACTTATCATAATAACTAGATTATGTTCAAAATTTCAACTTTGTAATACATTGTGATTTTCCTAATGATTTTTCTGAAATTATTGAGCGTCTCCTTAATGTTAAGCTTCAAAGTAAGTGAATGCTAGCCAGAATCATTATCTACATTGTCATAGCAACGGGTCAACAATAAGGTGTGACAAATGCCTATACTAGCAGGACAACGTGTTTCTAAAGCACAATATCAAAATTCACCACAAATCGTATTGGCTTTTCCTTTTATCCACATATTTTAAGTGGGTACCTTTTAATATTTACTATAAGTTATATATTATTGTATCGATAAAAAAGTGATAATAACTGGTTAATTCAAACAAAATTTTTATAACGATAAATTGAAAATCCATATTACGAAACACAAGAAAATAAGTATTAGTAAAATCAAATCTTCGGCATTGCAGCATAAAATAAAAATTCCTATAAATCAATTTATAATAATTAAAAAAATTAATTTCTGAATCAACAGATTAATTTTTTTTTAATTTTCTTCATACATAAAAAAAAAAAAAAAAAAAAAAAGAAAAAGAAAAAAACAAAGAAAGAAAGAAAAAGAAAGGAAGAAAGAAAACCTGGCATTTGGGATAGTACAACATTATCTCGATTTCGTCTTATTTATAATTATCACGACTGGAATAATATTTTTATTACAAAACAGAAAACATAAAAGATTTTTCTATAATGAAAAAATACAAGCAGAATCTTAAATATTTGAAATAAAAATTTGCTGCAATATTAATTTCAAACTATATGTGACCTTCGAGAGACTTTTATTTAGTATATATAATGATCAGTTGTTCTCTATACGGGACATCTTTGCACAATTTACGTTAACTTATTTTTTACTTATATTTATTATTATTCTATACTATTTTTCACTTATTACTATTGTTAGGATTTCTAGTATTTACATCCTCTATTGAAATACAGTAGAACCTCGCTTATCCAAAGTAGTTTTGACCGAGGGTACCTCGGATAATCGAAAATTTGGATATTTCAGAGTCTGTTGTAAATCGAGGGGGAAAACATATTGTAGAGTTAAAAATGAATGAAAAAAATTAAATGAAGTAAAATAATACATCTATTGCATATTTAAATGTAGTCAGTTAAAAATTCAATACAATATATACATATATAAATTATAAAAACGGTACTATATAGTAAAATTTGTCAAAGTTATCGACGCCATTTGTCAAAAGCCACGCCTCCACCCAGTCGTGGCATTTTCAGAACTACCTCTTTTAACCTGGAACTCGGATAATCGATGCACGGATAACCGCAGCTCTACTGTAAGTCATTTACTCATTATCGTGCAGACAACAAAAGGTCTCAGTTTATAAATTTTGTAATAGGTTCTAATCCTGTGTAAGAAACTTGCGAAGAATAATTTTTATATTAATTGGAAATGAAATGATGATCTATAATTAAATATATTTAGTAATTATTTATATTATTGAATCTTTCAAAAGAAATTGCAAAATTTTACTAATAATTTATATAATGAGATCTTTAAAACTGAAATTGTAATTTTTTTTTCGTGTTAGTCAAACTTTCGATAAATGTATAAAATTTGAAAAATATATAACTGACAAAAGGTTTCAACTAGTTTTAAAAAATATATTTAAAAAAAAAAAAAGTGTGCGTTATAAAGTGTTTTTCTTTTGCCTTTTTTTGCATTTGGATTATCGAAATTAAACAAAGTTTTTTAAAAATATAATGCACTTTTGTGTGAAATTATGATAGTTAGATGACATCAATTTTTGCTTAGCATTGAAAACCTTAACTTTTATTGTACTTATTAAAAAATAAATCAAATGAAATCTAAAATAAACAGTATTGTGTCTAAAAAATGTATTTTAAAAATTATATCTTTTAAATTGAGTGTGATGAATCAAAAATAATACTGAGAGTTTAAATATCTTAATTTAATATAGTGCTTAGTATATTCAACAGGATAATACAATTGACTCTTAATAGAACTGTATTGGAATCATTTATGATTTTACGTTTCTTGTATCAATCAAATAAAAAAAATATTGAGTTTATTCTATATTATTCCTAAAAAGAGCCCTTATTTAAAGAAAAAACTTTTTCTTAAAAAAAATTTTGTTGTTTATAGATTGCAAAAGATATGAGGTAGAAATATCACTAATATTTTTAAATGTATAATATTATTTTGCATTTAAACATTTTGTTATTTATGAGGATTTGAAAATATTATAATTATACAGTTTAATTTTTTTTTTTTTTCAATATTTTAATATCACATTATATACCTAAATCATTTATTCTTTAATGCATTTTAATATTATATTTTTTTACAAGTGTATAGAGTCTTTTTATTATTTTATTATTATTATTATTATTATTATTATTATTATTATTATTATTACAACGAATTATTATAATCAATTCTTCTTTCCGTGTTCAGTTGGTATCTATATACTGCATCGAAATTCAACCTCTAAATATATTAAAATTTTCTTGTTATAAATTATCGATGTGGATTTACGTTTATCTTGCATAATTCATTGAAGTATAAATTATTTAGTGCAAAATACTTTACAAACTTTACACTACTACAACACTACATGAAATGAATGAATGAATTTAGAATAAAATGTTCATGCTAAAAAGGCTAAAGAAAAAAAAAATAATCTTTTTCCCTAAAGAAAGCATTCTTTTAAAATGTGATTTAAATTTATAATGAGCAAGCATGAAACAGATTAAATAGATTTGAATTCCGTAAGTAGTAAGTTCATTCATTTAAAAACAACACATTTCATTCATCTTAAATAGTAAACTCAATCATTCATATATTTAAGATTCAAAACACAAGACTATTGAAATTCAAATTTATATTAAACGTCACACTACGCAAATATGGCGACATACTCTAAATGTCAAATTTATGGTAATATTATTTTTAATGTCATAAAACTTTATATATTAAAAAAAAAAGCTCTTTTTACGCATTTAAATATGTTTTTAAAGTCTTTTTTATATTTCTCTACCTCTTCAGTAATTATATTTCTGATCGCGTACATTACATGTGTCTGAAAAACACAACACGTACTTGTTCCCATATTCATATTTTATCATGGCGAAAT
Organism: Salticus scenicus; assembly: GCA_963930645.1. Taxonomy (NCBI): domain Eukaryota; kingdom Metazoa; phylum Arthropoda; class Arachnida; order Araneae; family Salticidae; genus Salticus; species Salticus scenicus. The sequence goes on along the minus strand of OZ005659.1, from coordinate 55,832,240 downwards.
ATATTCGGAAGTCTCTCTCTCTCTCTCTCTCTCTTTTTTTTTTTTTTTTTTTTTTTTTTTCCCCCATTAATAGAAAATATAGCCGATGTTACAAGTTTTCGTATACTGCCTCTATTTAAAAAAGAGTAGAGAAGAGGGATAAACATCATTAAGGCTAGTTCATACGTCTCTAAAAAACTATTAAGACTTCTGAAATGGCAGAGATCCCCTCTCTGAACGAGAAATTTAATTAGATGATCCATAGGTATTTTTTCTGCGGTAAATACTTGGATAATTTGGTAATTAAAGTTAATTTTCCATAATTAAGATAAAATAGTCTTGAAAATGCTTGTAGCAAAAGTTTATAGACATCATAATTTAATACTTAAAGAAGTTGTGGAATAAAAATATATTGCGCCTTTTTTTTTTTTTTTTTTTTTTTTTTTTTTCGCTTGTTTTGAAATATTATTTACGCATTTTTAAATTATATGTTTTACTACCACATTCTTTTTAGCTATTCAGATAACAGCTATAAGCATAACTAAAACATGTTAATAAAGCTTTTGAAAACAGCTCTATAGACAGAGTTTATACGTTGTTAGCGACAATGTAAAAGTCCTATATTATTATTATTATTATTATTATTATTACTATTATTATTATTATTATTATTATTATTACTATTATTATTATTATTATTATTATTATTACTATTATTATTATTATTATTATTATTATTATTATTATTATAAAATTTCTATAGTGAATTAAGTTGCAAACACGTGTAAAATTGATAATATGATTGGAATTGCTCTTTGAAACACATAATTAAATCCCTGATGATGCTTTGATAAGTCAAGGCGAAAACCTTTGGATTATTTTAATGCTTTTAATAAAGTTTATTTTAGACGTGTTTTTAAAGTGTTTTTAATCATATTATTATTAATATTATCACAATATTTTATACTTATTCATACTTCCTTACTTAAACATATACCCATACTTAAGATTAAACAGAAACACACTTCAAGATACATACAGTATAATATAAATTACATCATCTCATAAGATGCATATGTCAGCTTAAACATATGTAGCATAGACATATTTACAAGCATTCATCCTTTACTTTTTATAAATACTAAGTATATATTCGATAGTGCTTTTGGGATATACATAACTTATATTAGGTTTTTGGACCTATTTTCCGTGCATTTTCTTTGTATCTCTATCGCTATAGTATAATTTAAAATAACGTTTTTATTTTCAGAATACATTTATTTATAAAATGATGAATTTTTTTTCTTTCTATCCATCTTATTTACCTTATTTTTATTTGTTGCATGAATAGTAAAATGTATATTAAATAAAGCCTAAAAAATATCACCTTTAATTTCTCTATATAATATAAGAAAAGGTATTTAACATGATTAAAAATAAATGTTTGTCAAAGGAAATAATAGTTTCACCTCAGCTGTCACCTGATGGTTTTGATTTTGAACTAATTTTTATAGTTAATACACACGCACGCTCTCTCTCTTTCTCTCACACACAGGTACGTATATTACATATATCCATATAAAGGGAATTTCATTATACTTTGCGCTATCAAAAACTTTAAACAAAATTTCTCATCAACGAAAACATTTTTTAAGGCTTGCATATATGCATACAAGTCTTCCAGATGATGCCTCCATCACTTGAATTAAAATGAAATTTAATTTGAATTTATATCATTTCTTAAAATTGTTTTACCAAAAATATAAATAAAAATAAATAAAAATAAAATAAACATTCGCAAACATTGATTACGGATAGTGTATTGTTTTGATTTGACACTGTTTTTTGTTTTCTTGAGTATATTAAGTAAGTAATATAAATTCTCAAAATAATGCTTTCCTTAATCAATGCTTTATGTTAAATAGACATGTTTTTATTAACTAACTATAAATATGACAGCTCTGTATAAAATGACTAATATAGATTTGAAAAAATTAAAATTAAAAATATTTTATTTAAAACCTGTTGTTTTTCTCTAAACAAACTACTATATGTAGAAAATAGAATTAACAAAATCAACAATTTTAAATAAAATATACAAAAATTTTTAAATAGTCCATTAAAATTTTCTTATAATCTAAAAATAAATTTAATTAAAAAAATACATTAAATGTACACTAAACACTAATTTTAACGTATAATACACTTATAAATTTACACTTAAAAAAAAAAAAAAAAAAAAAAAATCTTATCTCCACATATAAAATCTGTTTGTTATACATGTTTGTAAAGACAAGTTTTATGCACTTTGATTTACAGACAGTAATTTGCAACTAAATATATTTTTGAAGTAATCTATAATTTTTAATGACATTTTTATAAAATTTTAAATTTTCGCCATTTTAAGTTAGTTTATATGGTTCATAAATTATAATTGGAAAATGTAATAACTTAAATATAGTAACATGGTCTTTTATAGTAGCTAATTCATTTCTTACAAAAATGAAAGATTCACGCCATCTATCGAGCAATATTGAAATCTCCTTTCGACAAATCATTTCCTAATTTGTTAAAAGGAACTAATATGTTTCTCCTTCTAAAAATATCATGTGCTGTGTTAAGTTGCATTTGCATGTTTGCTTTGCTTTGTAGTTGAATTATAGAAAATTTTGAAAAAGAAATTAAATACTTTATAAAGAATATAGTGACTAAATCATGTAATTTTCTAAAGGGAATTTAGGGGATCAACTTTTTAAAAGCATTAATGAGGCAATTTGTGAAATGTTGTATTAAAATACATTTATTATCTTACTCAAACTAATTGATTCATATGACGTCAATATGTGTTTTAACATTGAAATATTTTTCATACATATTTTTAAAATAATAATTTATATGACATACATATGTACATATTTTTATAATGCAGGAAATCTTTCATTCGCGTTTATACATATTGAGAAAGGAATTTTTGTTGAGTTTTGAAAAATAAAGAGCTTATAATTAATTCCCATTATCTTTATTTTTTATTTATCTCATAAATTATTTCCTGGTTTTTCTTTATAGAATTTTTATGCTTTACTTGATAAAAACCTCTATCATATATTTTCTTCAGAAAAATATTAAAAATTGTCTTTTTCTTCTCTTATTAAAGAATCTGTAAGAATATTTTTAAATAACATATTACGTAACAGGTTAATGATTTAATAATTTATATTTAACGTGTAATGTATTGTGTTACGTAACCATTATTAATTAATGTGCAAATTACCAATTAATATATTTTTGACATAAAATTTATTATTCAAACGCATTGCCAAAGCGTAAAAGAAAATTCCTTTAAATATTTTATCCTTAAAAATGAAAAAATTAAATTTGTTTTTACAAATTCTTCAAAACCGCATAAATATTTATGTAGCTTGTAAAAAATAATGTTAAAATGTGTAAACTATCTTATTTTTTTAATGCATGTATGTAGCAAATTTATTGATATAATATATTGTGGTACTTTATGATGTCAATACATAAAATATGATATAATGTATACAATATACTTACACATCGACACAAAAAATAATATTTGTATATAAGACAAGGATTATATTCGGGCTTAATATAGAAAATTATAGACAACTTGTACAATTCGATTTATGGGGACTGCCAGACACATTGCCGTTAATTTTCTGTTTCTCTGAAAACGACTTAAAAAACGCACATTATAAATAAAGGTGGTATTTTACCAGGAAAAACTTTGTCAAAGTACCGTTTTGCTGAGCATTCATTTTGGAATGGTACTATAAAACGGAACTAAATTTACACATCTCTGTCACATAATTTAGGGATCTGTTTAAGTCAAATTTAAGTCCCTTCGCAAAATGTATCGTTCTGAAAACAGTCCCTTCAGAAAACTTTCTCATATGTCTATCTTTTTACAAATTTATCTCTTTTAAATTACAATCACAATAATAGCTTAAATTATCAAAGACCCTGTTATCATGCATACACACATTCATGAAATTAATATGTGTACGTTTATTGTATTTATTAAATAATGAAAGAATATTTTATTAAAAAATATATATACAGAAACTCAAAGAATTTAATTTTTTTTAAATAATTAACATGGATGTTAAAAAAAAAAAAAAAGAGCTTTAAAAAAGTAATGTTTTTTATAAAATTTTTAATTTGGTAAAAAATAAATAAATATTTATATTTTTGATGTAAAAAATGAAATTGACGGGAAAAACTTAAACTTACAGCTTTATGGTCCAGGCCTATTCTGCCTAATATAAAATCAAGGCCTGCTTATAGTGAAATATCTGCTGCATTCTATTTTTATAGATGCATTAAAGTATTTTTTTCTTATACAAATTAATATCTTCTCCTCCAATTTTTATATGTTTTATTAAAACTGTGACTAAAATACATAAGTTATATTTCACCTTCAATAACATTTTTGTTTTATTTTATTTTTATTATATTTTATGATTTAATAACACTAAATAACGTTTCTTGCATTATGAAATTTATAAGTTCATAAAATGTTCTTACGAAAAATGTGCCCTTTCAATGTTCGTTTTAAGCACTATATTTAAAAACATTTACAAAATTTTGATTGTTATCTTACTTTTAAGATTGAATTTAATTTCTTTTATACAAAATTTTATTTAAAATCTTCCTGAAACTTAATATCATATTTTAATCTTTTTGAAGGTAATTTTTTTTATAAAAGCAAGAGGTTGTAGAGAACCAGAGAAATAATTGAAAAATCATTTATAAATGTTACTCCTTAGAAGGGATCGAAATTAACAGTGGCACGTTGATCCGGGACCACAAAAATATACAACAGGCCAGCAAAATATAAATTTTAGTGGTCCACCAGGCCAATGAAGCTTTTCAATCTTTTAATTTTTTATTTTTCCCTAAAATTGCCCGAAAATCTATCACAGGATATAGGAGTAATAAGTGTATTTTTTTATAATTGTCAATATCACCTATTCCTTGCAATTTTCCATTTAATTTCACTTTTAAAACCCCTTTTTTTTTACTTTTAATTCTTAATGGTAACTATGTGACATTAAATTCATTTGTTAAAGCATAAATTTTTGATTTATATAAAGCTTCATTTGCATTTTTTAATTAATTTACAAAAAATTATCATATTTGACTTACGTATGTTTATAAAACAAAGCAAGTCTTAGTAAAGCAAGCAGTTTACAAATTTTTAAATATTTTTTTTTTAATATAATAGAATCGAAGAACGGACCGGTCAAAGTACGTACAGACCAGTGAGATCTGAAAATTACCGGTCATGCAGACCAGTAACTTTATATTCTTAGTTTCTACCCCTGTCTAGTATGTAATATCACATTATTATTTTTATTATTATTATTATTATTTTAATAGATATGTACAAAAAATATTTTCTCCCCTTTAAAATTGAACATCACCTACTTATTTAGCATTTAAAGATAGTGATTTAGAAAGATTAAAATAAAAAGTATTCAAGATTGAATAAATGGTTTGCTGCCAGGTGTAGTAAGAAATCAAGAAAATTATACTTTTATTCCATCATATTTTACAAATTATTATTCTAAAGCAAATACATTAAAAACGTATAAAATAAAACAAAAATACATATTTAATCTCAGTTTTAGGGTTTTTAAATGTATGCGAATATAACAGAACAACTTGTAATATTTTCTTTCACAAAAATAAAACAAAATAAATACAAATTTCATAAAACAAAAGTTAATTGAATATTTTTCATGAAGCATTTCTTGGCATAAAATAAAGAGATCTTTTTTCTTTAGAGATATAGTGCAAAAAATTATTATTTTTATTATATATACGTAAAATTTTATGGTGGCTCTAAAAAATTGTTTAATTTTTATTTGTTAGTATTTTATTTTTGTATTTTTATTCGAATTCCAATAGCATAAATATAATAAATCATTCTGTCATTTATACCTGCTTAAAGTTAATGAATTTAATAAATATATACATATTATTTTATAAATATTTGAATCAATTGAGATTTGTATTTTATTCTACGAACTACTTATTATACACTTAAAAAATACTTATAAATAACATAATCTTGGAAGTTGAGTATAAAGAAATTTTGAACGAAATCATCACAGTGCTAGATTTAAGTAATGGATTAAATTTCGACATTTTGACATTATTAAAATATTTCTTCAAACTTCTTTTCTAAATGTGTCCTAAAGCGACATTTTCTCATATTAATTCACCTAACAATTTTACCATTGTTATTTTAAACGTTCCAATTGTTGCAAGACCTTTCATACATCGGCCGAAACCAACCAAATAACATTACAAATGTGTATTTTACAGTGGGGGGAAAAAAAAAAATGCAGTTATTTTTGACGTACAAAACATTTTCTTACTTATTAAGTTCGTACTACATTTATCCGAAACATTTATTAATAATCTTTTTCAGAACTTTCTATAAGTTAAAAACTGTACATAAAAGATCTTTTCAGTCCTACAAAGTTACATACCCTTTTCCTATACATATCGTTCGTTCTTCAACATTAAAAATAATGTCGTTTTCATTTCGCCGATTCATACTGCACTAACATATAGGGAATTGAATAAATTTATAACTTAAAAAATATATTTATTACTCATTTATAGAATGACCCTATGTGGGATCCGGACATAATATCTCGGGACAAAATATCGCATCGTAAAAATAATATGATCTATTTGAAAATTTGTTTTTCTGTCACGTGTGAACTCTGGTGAAGGCCACGGTGCCTTAAAAAATTAATATTAATTAATTAAAACAAATAAATAAATACATTATAGAATGGGATTTTATTATTTTATCTATATTTAATTTTACGTTATTTTATCATTTACTTTTCGCCATTCAAAATACATTTTTTAAATATTGTACATTACTGCTGACATGAAAGCTGAACACTGCTCACACACCTTAATTAAAAATTTTAAACCAGATAAGCACGATTAAATTCTTTATGACTAATCTTTAAAAAAAGTTAATAAACATAGAATTTAAACTCTTTTAAGCAAAATTTATAACAATTTTTGTGGTGGGTTTGTGTGTATGCCAGTGCTCTGACTATGGTAGGTGTTGTCATGAAATTTTATACAACATTATTAATAATTATCAACTCCTTTATGCTTTCCATTCATTTATGTAGGCGATATTTTGTCCACGCGAGATTTTGTCCCACGAGATTTTGTCCCCAACCCACCCTATGTCCTTGCAATTCGAGTACAGTTCTTATTTTGAAATGATTTTTCTAAGTTTGAAATTTTTTAAGAAGTAAATTATTCATCATAGTTATTATCATTTCAATTTTTTTGTTTATCATAAACTAAGGCCTGACGTGATACTTTTGTGCCTAGGGCACAAACGAATTTTTGGACCCCTCCCCTTAAACAAAAATTTATAATGTGGGCTCTAACTATGCTATTACAATTTATAATAGAATAATTACAGTCATATAAAAAATTATAAAAATGGATAAGAAAACTTGTTTTGGATAATATATTCATAAAATTGTTTTAAAATAATATAATAATTAACAAAACAGAAAGATGCATTTATTATCGCATTAACATAAGGACTTTTTTAGAATTATATTCATATTAAATGATTTTTGAATTAATATAAAGAGCAGGATGGGCTTTGATATTTTTTAAAAGAGAATAATGTTTGCCCAATTTAGTAATTTAAATAAAATTAAAACAAAATCACCATTCTCAACAAAATCTTATGAACTATATTATATTCTATTTTCATCTATCTTATATTCTATGGCACATACATAATCATCTTCCTATGACAAATAACTGATGCGCTGCGCAAATTTATCAATTAAAAAAGATAGCACAGTACTAATGCGACGTTAAACCCAACCAACCAACCATTAATCAATTAAAAAGGGAATGCCGATTAGAATCTTTCATATTGTTTTTATACAGAAATATCATTTTAAAAAATCAAGCTATATAAATTTCGTGTACCCTAAAATTTCCATGCCCAGTGCACGTGCCCCTGGTGCCCGTGTGATAGCAAGACCCTGGCATAAATTATACCTAAGTAAATGGGTAAGTATAATATTTTTTTTTATTATAATGCATTATAAAGGTACTCTATATGGCAAAATTATATACATAATGAGTAAACGCAAGTCATCGTATAATGTATGTGTTTGCAATATATTACAGGTATGAAAGTGTAACTTTAATATCATTTTAATTTAGAAATGCAATATTAAATCAAAATGCATTATTGGATTTTTTTTTTCTTTTCATAACGCACGCATAAAAAACCTGCATTTAAGGAGCATTTTTCGTTCCCTGCTAACAACAAGTGCGCCCTCTTCTCATTCGTGTAGACAAATTCACCAACGATAAAATTAAAGGAAAAAAATCTCGGTCCTGTATGAGCTTGGCATGCGAAAATTGTTATGGCAAGTTCTTAATCTATAAGAAAACTATAAAAAAAAAATTCTAAGCGTATAAATTACTGCACAAATCAACAATTGTGTTAGTTCAATTAAAAAAAAAGAAAAAAAAAGAAATACATTGTTTTAATTAAATATTACTGCTTCTTCTGTGTTCTCGTTTATATAAATGCCGTATTATGCATATAAAGGTTCTCATGAAGCATAAAAAGAATTTTAATATAAATCTAACGTGTTGCCACTCACTTAATCAAAAATTAATTTTTTTCGTTCTCAAATAAAATAAATTGAAATCACTGTTTTATTACTGGGGTACATGGAGGAAAGAATAGTAAATCGACTCACCTGAATAATTTCACTCAACGTATTCGAACGATAAACGTATCCGTTACGGTTGGTTCTTTAGTGCATTCAATTTTGTTTAAATCAATGGAAGTTATGAAGATAGTTCGATATTTTTCTTCGAACTATACCATAGAGAAAAGAATCGAGTCTGAGCAGCTGGCTACACATGTAACCGAGCTGCTTTTGCCAAAGCGAGTGCTATCTGAATCTGGTTGAGGCTCAAAAACAGCTCGCTATGCATTTTTCATAAGCTCGAAGAGGAAATTACTTGAATTTGTAGTCATAAGATGCGAAAATGTCCAGCCCAGAATTATGCGGAAAACCCAACAAGATTAGGAATCGGATTTTTATCTATTAGCTACATCGTATTCCCCCGGCCACGTTGTGTGCAAATAGGGAACAAATAAAAACGTTATTGTTGCCTGTTTTGCCGAGTGATAAATCGTACGGGTTGCTCCCTTACAAACGTTAATGAGGCAACTGTAGTGAATATAAACCAGAATGGTTTATTTTCATTTATTTGTTTTAAAGACTGGTTTGAGTAGGGATCGTTGGAGTTATGCGCGCTTATAATTTTGATTAACGTGTTTAGCGCTAGATATATTCAAATTTATTTAAAATCTTGCTCATGTAATATTGAAATTTCTTTTCTACAGGGATAATTGGCATTTAAATGACAGATTTTTATGTGGTTGGAATTATTGTCCGTAGATGTGTTTTATTTTGATAATTTTTAAAAAACTATCATATATTATCTTTTAAAACCACCAATCTACTCATTTCAAATAAAATATCAAGTACCATTAGTATTTGAAGAGATTGTTGTCCTGTGGTCATTTTTTTTTTTTTTTTTTTTTTTTTTTTTTTGCATATTTGAGATCATTAGACTAAAATACCATTGAGTATCTTAAGTGAATTAAAGATGTAATATAGCTTTCAGTGTAATATTTATTTCTTAACCATCTTGTGTTATCTACCACTTAGCAAAAAAAGTGAAACATTGATTTAAATACATTTAATAAAAAAAATTATCTGGTATTAACGTTTCTTTTGTTGTAACCAAAATGTTTATTTATCTGTTTATTTTTTTATATTGAAGATTATATTTCAATATTTTTATAAATTAAGAAAGAAATTTATACTTAACAATAACAATGTAAACATGTAAAGGAAAAACAAATTAAAAAATATATACACCATAAACTCATGTTGAAATAATTCCTTGCTAAAGATTTACATGAATTCAACTATGTATTCAATAGTACCATTATAAATGGTAAAATTATACTGTAAATTGTTGAATGACTTATGCAATAACAATTCTCTTAAAATGAATAAGTTAATTTTCCGTCTCAAACATGAGTTACTGTTATAATTATTATTTGTTTATTTATTTATTTTTATTTATTTATTTATATATTTTATTTATTTATTTATTTATTTATTTATTTATTCGAATCAACTTGCTTTAAAGTTGCCCTTGTTTGAGTCGAATAGTTTCTTTGTATTTAATCCAAATTTTAACTCAAAACTTGAGTTAATTCTGCTCATTCGTGATTTACGGGTTTAAAATACGTTTTCTGTTGCAATTGTGGGACTCTTTACCAGTCATATATTTTATATCAGGAATTTTATATCAGTATTTTTATATATTTTATATCAGTTTAGGCCTTATACACACACACACAAAAAAAAAAGACTGATTTTTAAATTTATATATATATATATATATATTTGTATATATATAATTTTGTTTAATTAATCAAATCAACTTGCTTTGTTTAATCAAAAGAATATGCTTTAAAGATGAGTGATTTTCACTGGGTAGTTCGATAGACTTTATTATAGATATCTCTGTAAACATCCAATGAGCGAGCGATGTATTTAATCAGCAAAATTGTTTGTTTAAGTTAATATATATATATATATATATATATATATATATATATATATTATTAATTTAAAAAAATTTTGGCTGAATGAACAAAATTTTTTGTTTAAGTTTAAAAATATATATATATTTTATTAATTAAAAAAATTTTTGACTGAATCAATAAAACTGTTTGTGTACGTTAAAAAACTTATTTTATTAATTTAAATAAATTTTGGCTGAATAAACAAAATCGTTTGTTTAAGTTTCATCAAAAATTATTTTATTAACTTAAACAAATTTTGCCTGAATCAATAAAACTGTTTTTTTAAGTTGTAAAAAAATTGTTTCATTAATTTAAACAAATTTTGTCTGAATCAACAAAACTGTTTGGTCAAAACAGCAAAATAATTCCTTTTCTGTTAGCAAAATTTTTATTGAGGCTGTATATATATATATATATATATATATATATATATATATATATATATATATATATATATATATATATATATAAAGAAGAAGAAGAAATAGAAAATAGGTTGATTTGACAAATTTTTTGTTGTTTGAACCAAACAATTGTTTCTGTACAGAATTATAGTTTATGTAAGCTCTAAAAAATATACTAAAGATTTTTTTTTTATAAAAAATTAAAATGTAACAGTTAAAAAATATTTTGATAAATATAATAAATATTTTATACACCACTAATATGACAGTTTTCAAAGCATAAAAAACATAAATTTTCAGGGGGGAAAAATGACAAAAGGGTTTTTAATTTGGAATTTAGTCTGAAAAGTTTCCCCAATTTAACAGATATTTTTCAGAGTGAAGCGTCAGAAGTTTTATTAATTAAAAATAATAATAATAAAAATAAAAATAAAAATAAATAAAACTCCTTGAGAAATTCTAAGTGCAACAGAGGTGCGTTGACGAGACGAGTCTGGACGACGATTAGGAATTAAGAATCAGGGCAGGGCATCCCAAGAATCACAGGAAAGCATTGAGAGTTCCGCAATTATTTAAAATAAATAAATAAATAAAAACAGGGAGGAGGCATGTATTTTAATAAAAAAGAAAGTAAAATTCGTAAAGAAAATTTGACCCTGAACGTTGGCTGGATCCCGCTGAATCAACCAGAATCTGCACTCCTGCTCAAAAGTTTGGCAAGATTTGCAAACAATCAGTTTTTTTTTTTTTTTCAATTTAAAAACTTACATCTCAATGAAATTTTTTCAAACATTGGGTATTTAAAGAACTGGGACTTCCTAATGTTTTTCAGTGAAGAATGGTTTAAGACAACATTTAGGAGGCAGGTAACAAATTGAGAAAAATCAATAATGTTTGTGGTCACCCTGTATCTTTAAGTAAACGAAATGAACTGAAAATTTAGGATATGGTAATATAGACCTAGTTCAATTTGTAGATGAATTTGTGCGACGATAGCACATTAAATAACGGAGATATAAGCATTTATTTTAAAAATTCAAGAAAATCAACATGTTTTTTTATTTATAATATAAAGAGTTTTTAACAAAAATAATTCCCATTTTCAGGTAAGTTGGAAAAACACTTTTTAAACAATATACTGCAATCGGAATACCAATACATTAAACAGCTCCTGAAATATGATGTTTAAAGCTAGATATATTGGGCAACTTTTGCCAAAAGTGCATTTGAATAGGGTAAAAATTAAGCAAATTATCCGAAAAAGAACGAGCTAGATTTTACATATTTTCGAAGAGTTGAAATTTCTTAAGGGGTTTTTCGCATGCCGCGTAATAAATTTAAAGATCCAATTATTTTAGCCCCTTAGCAAATGTTCTTTTTTGGGAAAAATCCCTTATCATCTTACAAATCTTAGTAAATAAACAATTAATTAATGTGAAGATCCAATTATTTCAACTACGCTCCAAATGTAATTTTTTGTGAAAAACCCCTTATAAGCTTGTAACTCTAACATATTTTTATTTATTTACTAAGATTTTTGAGATGATAAGGGGTTTTTCACAAAAAAGAAATTTTGTGCTAAGTGGTTAAAATAATTGTATCTTTAAATTTATTACGCGGCATGTGAAAAACCGCTTAAGAAATTCCAACTCTTGGGAAATATCTAAAATCTAGCTTGTCCTTTTTCGAATAATTTGCTTAATTGCTGCTCTATTAAAAAGCACTTTTTACAAAAGTTGCCCAATATATCTAGTTTTAACCTATGGAATATATATTTTTTTATCTTTCGCACATGCGCAGTGAAAATGTTTTTCATATAAATGTTCATATTTCATGAGATATTTGAAATATTTGTATTTCGATTACAGTATTTTGTTTTTAAAATGCTTTTTCAATTTATCTGAAAGTGGGAATAATTTTATTTATAAACTCTGTATATTATAATTATAAAAAAAAAAAAAAAATCATTCTTATTTTTTTGGAGTTTTAAAATAAATACTTATATCTCCGTTATTTAATATGATATAGTCACACAGATTCATCCACAAATTAAACTGGTCTGTATTAACATATCCTAAAGTTACAGTTCATTTCGTTCACTTAACGATACAGGGTGATCACAAACATTATTGCTTTTGCTCAATTTGTTATCGGCCCCCTGAATATTGTCCTAAACCAATCTTCACTGAAAAACATGAAGAAGACCCAGTTCTTTAAATATAGAAAGTTTGAAAACATATCATCGAGAGATAAGTTTTTAAATTGAAAAAACTTATCGTTTGGAAATCTTGCTAAACTTTTGAGCAGGAGTGTAGTTCCGAGATGAATCCGGAGGACCAATCAGAAGCCAGAATCCCAACTTTAAAAATTTTACTATCCTCAGACAAAAATGTCTACCAAAATTAGAGAGGATTATGTCCTAGTCAAATAGACCAATCACAATTGAGTTAAATTCTTTCTTTCATTTAACATTTTTTTTTTGTTGTTGTTTGTTTGTTTTTGTTTTCAGTGAGCTACTTTTTACGTTTGTAAAGCAATATATCCATGCTAAGTTTTACACTCCTGCTGAATTTTGAAGTTTACATACACAGTTTTGCACATTTGCAAAGCAGTAATTTCGTGTATTACAAAATTTTGGCAACAGATAGTGCAGCTGTAAAATTATGAAAATTTTGTTAGGACAAATTTTTAGATATAACTGCAAGATAGAATAGCAAGTTTATGCTGAACAGTTCTGTTTAAATTAAGAAAAATTTACGTAATCATATCCTGCATTATATATTATTTTTAAATGTAGTACTATGGACAGTTTGTTTATGTTTAGCATGTTTATCTCAATTCGATTATCTGTGTTCAAATATGATGTAAATGCAGGCCCTGACTAACGGCATTGCATACGGGGCAAATGGCCTGGGCCCCCCTCCTGGAAGGGGGCCCCTAAAGGCGTATGCAGAAATTCTGCAACCTAAAGAACTCTTATGCCACTGCAAGGGGGGTCCCCAAAATAGGCTTGCCCCGGGGCTCCAGGTAGTCTAAGTCGGGCCCTGTGTAAATGGACAACTTTGCAGATATGGAATCACTAAATATGGATTAATAAAAACGACACACATACAGAAGGATCGTTTTAACCTTTTTTTTTTTCTTTTCTTTTTTTTTTTTTTTTTTGAGTCTTAGGTTCATAAATAATTAGTGTGAAGTGGGGTAAGTGTAACCACGGCCACTGGGTAAATTGCAAAACCATCTTAATACTTAACTGATAAGCTAACTTTGGACCTAATAGACATCATGCATGTTTGTTTGAATCTTTTTTACACATATTTAGCCTTTAGAAATTAAATGAAGTAGAAAACAGTGATAGTTTTAGAAGTTTGAAAAAATGAACATAGTATTCCCCGCTCCGATAGAATGGCCCTCTCGAAATTCCAAGTTTTGGAGTTTGCTGTATTTGTCAAGAAAACTGCACAGTTTATGATAAGGGAATTAGGTTTTGTGTGTAGATTTTGAATATAACATTAGATTTGTTCTAGTATTTAAGCTTTTTGGTTTTACTTACACTCGTGGTTACACTCACCCCAGGAATTTTGTATGTTGGTGAAAGGCAACCAGATTATTTATACTTGTCCCAAATACTATGCCTGGAACACATAGTGTGGAAACCGGCCAGCAAAAGAGCTCCCTAAAGCTTAAGCCTCTCACCAGAGGTCAGTGCAATCGAGATTATTGTTTGAGAAACTGAAACTAATGTATAGTAGGCAGAAAAATTATTGAAGCACTAGCAATAATTCTTACTTAAAAGATGGGCACCTAATGCTCTGTTTTGTCAAGTAAATGTTTGTCGAGTCATGATTTTAGTCTTATGCTGTTTATAAAAAAGTAAGCTGATGACACATGTTAGCTATCAAACTAAATATATATATAGATATATATATATATGAAAAGTGTGGATAGGTGCTTCAATAATTTTGCTGCCGACTGTATTTATTGGTTATTTATGTTCTTAGATTACGTGACTGAGCAGATGAAACTGGGAAAAGCCAATCAACTCTTATGCAATGTTTACGATTGGAGCAACAAATTCGTTCGCAGCGCTATCTGGGCAGCTTAGTCTGTCTCTTCGCAGCTTAGTCTGTCTAAGAACATGCTACGACAAGGATTCATTTAACAAAACAGTATTAAGTGCATTTTTTTACATAGGAATTATTGCTAGCGCTCGGATAATTTTGCTGCCGACTGTAGATCGAGAACATCCATTTAGAATTTTCTTAAAAATCCCAGACAATATGGACAGCAAACTCTTACAAATAGGCTGTCTTCTGTTTCTGTGCTTGATAAAAGAATGATAATAAGGAGAATTTGCTCAAAAAAGAAACATCGACGAAAATTAAACAGGAACTAAACTTACAATGCAGTATTCGAACTGTGCGGCGTGTCTTACAAAAAGAAAGTGAGATTCGTTATGGAAAACTTATGTCATGACCACCTCTTACAAGAATTCATAAGAGGCTAATCAGCCAAAAAATGCATTACTATAAAAAAAGTGTGGGGTGATTTTTTTTTTTTTTTCTGACGAGAAAAAGTTTATATTGGAAGGGCCAGACGGTTTTTCTACTTTTGGTATGATCTCCGTAAAGAAAATGTAATTTATATAAAGCTTGCATTTAGAGGGGGCTCGTTAACGGTTTTGGGAGTTTTTGCAACTAACGGAAACTTTTTTCTGTTTGCAAAGCACATCGAGCAGTTCGAGTACTGCATCGTAAGTTTAATTCCTGATTAATATCCATAGATGTTTGTTTATTGGAGCAAGCTCACCTTATTATCATTCTTTTCTCACGCACAGAAACAGAAGATGTCCTACCTGTGTATCTTTGCCGTCCATATTTGCCGGCATTTTAAAGAAAATTATAAATCACCGTTCTCGATCTATTCAGATTGGACACAATTTGACGTGCAGTATGTCCTGAACTTTTAAAAGCAAACTTTTTCCTTTTCTGAAACTCCGAAAGTTAAGTACCCAGCGACATGACTTTAAAAATAGAATAGGACGTTTCGAATCGCTTGCTAAGCATTCATGTCGTCTGAGAGTGCTGTATATAGAACAAAAAGCATGCAGTTTTTGATTTTCAGGACACACAAATACATCTGTCTTTATTATTTTGTCCACTTCAAATGGCTGTCGAAATCCAAAATACATTTTATGAATATGGATTTCCCATATATTTCCATCCAAACCAATAAAAAAAATTGCTTTATTTATCATTGATTTCCAATCATAAAATTTGTATAATTTTCCGATCATCTATAGCCAAGATTTGGTGATTTTGCCTTTATCCTTATAATTTTGACCGGCAATGTAATTGTAGTGAACCTCAGAATCCATATAAATATATACGTTTATGTTAATGTTGCTCTTCAACATCGATTCACTTACGTAATTATAGTGAACCTTAGAATCCATCACTTATCGAAAAAACATAGTTTGTGTCATGCTGTCCATGAAAATCACTATTTTATTTAAAAAATGATAATTCTAGTGCTATAACATGTTTAGAAACCTATTCACTACAAATTGAATAAGATTTAGATGTATTACAAGATTACAGATTATTACAGATTCTACCCCGGTTACTGAAATAACAGTAATTTATTTATAAAAATTTGCTACTGATTTTTTGAATGAAATGTCTGCTAATTACAAAATTATTATAAATATATCACTAATGTTCCTCTTCCATATCCACCCGCTTATATAATTGTAGTGAACCTCAGAATCCATTATCTGTCGATAAATCATAGTTTACGTCATGGTGTCAAAGAAAATCACTATTTTATAAAAAGTAATTCTAGTTCTAAAAGATGTTTAAAAACCAATTCCAAAAATAAAGTCAGCGGGGGGAAAAAATGTCCTCTTCTGCTATCACTTCGAAGGACCCCATCATTACTACTGGTTTTACACAGTGTAGAAGGCACAAGATAGAAGGTTGACCCTTAAATGACTATAATTTGAGGCTATTTGCCGTCCCTAACTAGCATTTATACTGATTTCTTCACGTTTTCAATATCTAAAACATCATTAGACACGTGTGTGTCTTACGTAGAACGCCGAAAACGTTTTATATAGATGTTACAAAGTGTATTTAGGAAATGAGCTACTCCAGAAGAATGCAGGAATTTTGTTTTGTAAGGTATACGTGAAACAAAAATGCATGGAATGTCATGAATTCGAACGTATTATTAGATTGTGATAATACAAAAAAGAAGAGATAAAAATGAAAGAAATGTTAACCCACATCTATGTAAAAAAAAAATAATTTTTATGTTATCGGCAAAAGTAAACGACGATGATTCTTCTAAGTATTTTTAAGCGAACTGCATATGGCAAAGGACATTGTGCCATATGGGGGAGGGGTAACGAGCTTCGAAAACCAATTAGCTCATAATTATACTAATCACATGAGTTTTAAATTTTGATTTTAATTCCACAAAAATTAAAAGTTATGTTAAAAAATTTCTCAGCCACTCATTAATGTTTTCTCTTTGCCAATTACTGAAGATTATTTAATTTGATGTTTTACAATAAATAGTGAAATCTTCCTTTCTTAGTAATATTACAGAAATATTGTAATAGATTTGTATAGATTATAACTGTTACTACACAACATTATATAAATGATGAACTCTGGTTTTCTAATTTGTCTTCTTTTACATAAGAAAAAGATATTGGTACATTTTTGCCACTAAACCAAATTAACCGTGTATTGGTCCTATAAAAAATATCGAAAATATTATACATTTTTTAACTTATGTTTTCTGTGTAATGATACATCTGATAATTAAATATATATATATATATTAACATTTTTTATTTGTAATATGTTTTAAGCATTTTTAATCATAACTGATATGAAAATAGTTCAAGATGATTCAAAGTTTTCAGAACGAAAAACCCTTGCATTAATAACAGTAAGAATTAATGGGAATAAAATATCGAACATAAATATGGCTTTCTTTGTATTTTAATAACTTATTAGCTTAGTACTTGCTTTTTCATAACATTTCAAACGAACATTCAAAAACATATATAAAGAAACTATGTATGAATATATGTATATATATGCAAATAAAACTGCAGATCACCATTTACAGTCAATTGCATCATCCCAAATTCACACGTTACTTCGGATAAATTAAAACTAAAAAAAAAAAAAAAAAAGAAAGAAAGAAAGAAAATCATCATTTTTATGTTCGTAAAATATTTTCATCGAATATTTTACGGAGCTATTGCATGCACATTTGGGCTTATTTACAGAGCAATTTAATACGCACAAAATCAATTCTAGAAGGATTACAGTAAAAATAGACTTTGAATGAGTATTCATAGTTTGATCTAGAAACATGGGAAGCATTTCGAGAATTGTTAAGGTTCCTCGATACACAGTTTCAAGGAGCTTGACGATAACATATAATTTTAGGCATTACCTCTCATATTGGGCAATAGAAGTAAATCTTAGAGCGTCTCAAATTACCCACTGCGCAGCTCAAATGCGACGTTGAACCCATTTAACCAACCAGTCAATCATGCACAAAGAAGTAACCGACCACATATACTTCATGACCGAAACCAGCAATGTCTGCGCAGTGTAGTTAAACTTACTAGACAAATAACACTACATCAAATAAGAACAACAAGCAATGTATGACAGACAACAGACTTGTCCGTGAATACAATGATTAACAATGAATAATGACGAAATTTATTGGTTATGGGATGTGGTTTCAGAAGACTGACTCGAGTATCTTTACGAGTAACACGCCCTGGACAGCAGCACCTTCACTTGCCTCGTGAACATATCGGTTGTTCCCTAGAGAACTGGAAAAATGTTTCTTTAAATAAATTATGATTCCTGTTTTCAATAGATCATGCTAAGATTTAAGTGTGGCGTAGATTTCCGAAGGCCATGTGTTCTCAACTAGACATCGCGTAAACGTTGTATCCACACCATTGTGTCTCCATAATGGTGTCGTTTATTTCTACATAACATTGTCTAGGTTTTCTGATCAAGCCAGATCATTGATTAAAAAGGTTTATGTTCAATTACTTTGAGATTATTTGTAAATTTATGAACATCATGTACCAAAACAATGATGGAATAATGTAAAATAGTAATGCGCCGTTTTACATTGTTAAAATAGTTTGCGATTGGTTTGAGAAATATTCTGGACAGTTTCAGGCAGTGATTTATGCGCCTAGATTACTATATATGAATCTCTTCGACTAGAATATGATCGAACGGTCGATTCGAACATAAAATCCTGCCGGTAATAATTATGCATATAAGCCGATACCTCTTTTGAAATTAAAATCGGCTTTAGAGGCAGCATGGCTAAATATTTTTTCAGTGGGCTTTCGAAGACTTGTTCAGTCAGTGCGACGTCTAGCCTAAGCATATCGCTAGACAAAAGCAGTCCGACAAGTTATTAGGAGGAATCTGATTTTTGGCACTCAGTGTAGCTATACATGTGCAGTCGGCAGCAAAATTATTCGAGCACTAGCAAAAATTATTATATAAAAAAAGTAGAATTAATACAGTTTTGTTAAATAAATCCTTGTCGAATCATGTTCTTAGACTGACTAAGAACATAATTCGACAAGGATTTATTTAACAAAACTGTATTTAGTGTACTTTTTTTATATTAGAATTTTTGCTAGTGCTCGAATAATTTTGCTGACGACTGTATTGTTTTTGGTACTTCATTTCTTTAAATGAATTTTGATTAATATTACAACATCTTCATTTGGTTAATAGCATTAAAGCGAGTTATATATATATATATATATATATATATATATATATATATATATATATATATATATATATATTATACCTATATAGATAGATAGTTTGACTGATTTATTGTTTTATTGAATGTTTATTTAATGGTCGAATGACAGACTTCTGGAGTGATAGACAACATACACACCAAAATATTTTTTATATGAACTTTTATCATTTCTTGAATTCAAATTGTTCACATATAATGCAATTAAAACTTTAAATTGTAAATGTTTATATTTAAAAAAAAAAAAAAAAAAAAAAAAAAAATCCCATTAAGACAAATACTTAACTGCAGGAATATTTAGTGTATAAAATGTTTCTTGCATTTGTCGCTAATGGCTCGGTTGTCACAACCGCCTTAACATTCCATGACGATCTCCTATAAATCAATCCCAATTAAAAGTTTATCGTACAGTCGACAGAAAAATTATTCGAGCGCTAGCAATAATTCTTATGCAGTACACTTAATACTGTTTTGTTAAATAAATCCTTATCGAATCATGTTTTTAGTAAGACTAAGAACATGATTCGACAAGGATTTATTTAAAAAAACAGCATTAAGTGTATTTTTTTATATAGGAATTTTTGAAAGCGCTCGAATAATTTTGCTGCCGACTGTATCTTCGGCGGAGGACAACCATGACGTCAATATCGAAACCTATTTTTCAGCGAAACCTATTTTACCCTACGAGTTAGGTAAGCGAAAAATGCGTATTATACCAAAATAAATGCTAATGACACGATTTAGATATCTTTTCTCTCTGGTTCTGAGGCTAAAGATAGCTTATTGTAACTTCCTTATTATTATTATTATTATTATTATTTTCTTTTTAAGGTTGGCGGTAATCTGTGGTTGGATGATAATTTTGCCGAAATATCGATACAGACATAAAGTAACACAAACTTTCTAAATTTGTATTCAAACAATCCTAACCACACATAATAGAATTTAGCAGCATTTGCTGAGACGAATTAAACAAACAATATCTTAACAATTGTCGTAAAATTGATATACTCAAAGAAAAAAAAAAAAAAAAATAGTTATTGCTGTTTAAAAGACATTTTTCTGATTTTAAGGGATTATTTTAAATTTGTTTGGCTATTGTGATTTATTGATCCATGCGGCAGACATTTTAAAAGAAAAAAAATATATATGCAATGAAATTTCTTATGTTGAAAAAATTTGTGGCATAATCAGAATTGACAATAGTATCAAGCCTACCATAGTTGTCATCTCAGTATATTTACGAGAAATAGTACTCATATTCAAGTAAACTCGTATAAACAAAAGTACAAAAACTAGCTAGTACATACATATATACAGTGGTGGACATAATTATAAGACATCTATCTAATTTGACAAATAGTGAAAGAAAAGATTCAGAGCTTAAAAATGTTTTATCAAATACGTCAAAAACATAAATTTATTCTGTTATCATACATAATTATTTTATAATAATGATATTTTCATACAATTTAATGAAAAAACTTAAAAACATAATGGACAAAATTATAAGACACCAACCGTTTTTTCCAAATACAGTGGTCAACATAATTAGCAGACACTAATGGTCTAAAAGAAAATCCTCTAACATGGTTGTTCAATATTTGGTGGAGCCGCCATTGTTTCTTATAACATCGAAGATGCGATTCGGCATCGAATCTACCAATTCTAACAAAATATCGCTAGACAGTTTTTCCCAAGCACATTTTATAGCATTCTTTAGGTCTTCGACACATATAAACTGCCCCCCATTTCGGTAAACCACACGAGCTAAGATCCCTCACTAGTTTTTGATGGGATTTAAGTCTGGGGAGCGAGAAGGCCACGAGAGAACATTAATACATTGCTCTGAAAGCTACTTTTTTGTTTCGCGTGATGCATGAATCGGCGCGTTTTCGTGCTGGAAAGTGTAGTTTTCGCCACAAATAAGTTCACCGTATATGGCTTGATCTTTAAGAAGATTCTTATAATTTTCGGAATTCATTCTTGAATGCACAAAAACAATATCTGTTTTCCCTTGAGCCGAAAAATCAACCCGAGCCATTACTGAGCCTCCACCCATTTGGCGGCTCATTAGTACATGAGGAGACTTCCGTAAATCATGCCAATAATATTGAAACCTGTCAGGACCATCCAGGTTAAACTTTTTTTCATCAGGAAATAACACAGAGTACCATTTGGAGGTCCAGGCCATAGTTTGTTTAGCAAAGCTTAGACGCTTCATTTTGTGCCGGCATAGAAGCGGTGTTTTTTTTTTTTTTTTCAATTTTTTATATTTTACATAGGAAGCATTATGCTACTCTCCTTGAACAATTCATTTTCAAAGCATTTTTAATGCCTGTAGTGGTCATCGTATTCTGTGTAGCGAGCGAAAGCACATGACGTCTGTCTCTCGAGGACAAGCGAGGAATACGTCCAGATCTTTTAATCACCGATCCATTAATTCCTCTTTTCAAAACATTTCTAATTGCACATTTAGAGCGTTTAATAACTTTTGAAATATTATTAATTGAAGCACCAATTCCATTTAATCTCCAAATTTCACAAATTTCACTTTTTTTAAAATTCTGTACCTCGTGGCATGTTTGTAAATGCGTGAAGTCTGTTATCGTCTGCTTTAGTTAACTGCTGACGTCATAACAGAGTGCAGAAAATTTGCATATTGCACATTATTTTCGAAAAAAAGCAGGTGTTTTAATTAAAAGGTTAGGGTGTCTTATAATTTTGTCCATGGTATTTTTAATTTTTTTTTATTAAACTCTATAAAAATATCATTTCTGTAAAACAATTACATGTGATAACAGAATAAATTTATGTTTTTGATGAATTTGATAAAATATTTTTAAGCTCTGAATTTTTTCTTTCACTATTTGTCAAATTATATAGGTGTCTTATAATTATGTCCACCACTATATATATATATATATATATATATATATATACTATCTAGTATATCTATATTCTATATAGATATACTAGCAGGCGTTGCCCACTTCGCTGGTCACTATATTTAAATTAATTCTTCAAATTACAAATAACTTATTAATATAAAAATCTCATAAAAAAGGTTAATTTAAATTGGTCAAAAGCTTGTTGTTTTGAACCCCCTCACCCGCTAAAGAGAGGGGATTCACAAAATTCCTTCATAATGTGGGCTGGTACACATAACTAACCCCCACATAAAAAACATCGCATTCCTGAAATAATTCAGAGCAGTGTGGAAATGTCCCCCCCCCCAAACCCGAAGGGGAAAGGGGAATATTGTTGTGATATTTAATCTCAGAACATTCTTTTATTGACTTTCGTTTTTCTTGTTCCGGACTTTCTTTTTGTTTTTTGCTTCCCGCCAACTGATTGTTTGGTGCACCTGCCGCATCACGTGACGATGTGTCGCGTTTTCTCTACGAGTACACTGTAATACTTTTTTCAATCATGTAACTTTTGTTATTCGGAACTGACGTTCCATTTTCTTATTCTATTTAATCATAATATTTTTTCTTTTGTCTAAGATGAATAAATTAAAGGTCTAAACATCTAGGCATTCTTTCATTACGCAGCAATGTGTGAATTATCCTAAATAATAATTGATCTACATATTATGTAAGAATATCACAGTCTAATCAACATTCATTATAGGAAAAGAAGTAGTTATTGTTTAAAAACAGAAGTCCTATAAAATATATATTCATGTATTCTTCATCTAATTTCAAGTGTACAATCTGATGATAAGCAAGGAGATTGTTCTTCATCAATGGGATATATGATTACCTGTCACAACCCAGGTAAGTCAAACTTTATTTAATTATATAACTGTTGTTTTTACAAAGAATTATTAGTAAGAATTATTTGTTATAAAATATATTTAAAATAACTAATTTGAGGAAACTGCGAACTCATGCATTCATTTATATAGTATTCTTCCAACAGATTATGATTCTGAAATTTTGAATTGAAAATTTAGATTTATTCTTGACAAAAGTTTTTTCATTGCACATTGGAAGAAATTGCTACATTTAAAATAATAAAATAAAAAATGAAAATGTAAGCGAAAATATTTGTTTTTGTTTCTTCAAAACTGAAGTGACACTAAATCGAAAGTATTGAAAAGTACTTATTTTTATGAAAACTATTTAATTTTATTTTCTTCTTCAAGTACTATTTATCCAAACTGTGTTGATTTAAAATATTAAATGAATATTTACGAATTGAACAAATATTAACAAAACTATTACAAAAATTTTGTTTAAGTATGTCAGCAACAAAAGATATACAAATTGAACCGCTGAACTCCACAAATTATAATGTGTGGAAGTTTCGTATCGAAATGTACTTGCAAAAAGAGGATCTTTTTACAGTCATTACTGACGATCCTCCCAACCCAATAACCGATCAGTGGCGTTCAAAAAATAGAAAAGCCAGAGCTATTATCAATTTACTTATTGATAATGAACAAATCGTGTACGTTATGAATCTAGATACAGGACGAGAGTGCTGGAATGCTCTGCGCCAAGTCCACGAAAGATCATCACTTACCAGTAAGCTTTTCTTACTTAGGAAACTTTATTCCATAAAATTAATTGAAGGTGGTGATGTTAACCAACATATAGCTGATATATATAAAACACGCGACAGACTCACCGCCATAGGTGAAGTCATAGATGAATCGCACCTAGCTGCATTAATGCTATGCTCACTCCCTCCTTCGTATGACGTTCTCA
Source organism: Salticus scenicus (assembly GCA_963930645.1). Taxonomy (NCBI): domain Eukaryota; kingdom Metazoa; phylum Arthropoda; class Arachnida; order Araneae; family Salticidae; genus Salticus; species Salticus scenicus. Next base: position 55,807,575 of record OZ005659.1, on the reverse strand, counting down.
TAATAAGTCTCGAATCGAGAGACGAAGCGCAATTGACACCTGAATATATACGAAACAAATTAGCTGATGAATATGCCAAAAGGCTTGAAAACAAAACTATTCAAAATTCAGCGTTAAAAGTCCAATACCATAACAAATCGGAGAAATTCTGCAAATACTGCAGGAAAAGCAATCATAATATAGAAGATTGCTTTAAGTTGAAAAATAAAAATAATTCTGCTGTTAAAAGTCACAGTAAAAATTTCAACAAAAAACCCAACTTCAGATCCAACATATGCTCTCAGAACAATGAGAAGCCAGATAGCGCTCAAATTGCAGAGGGGACCAATAAACCAAAAGCTGATAAATTGTATTCTTTTTATGTTGGAGATAAAACTGTAAATTGGGTGGTTGATTCAGGGTCGTCTTCACATATCTGCAATGATAAACTAAAATTTCGCGAACTTAAAAATAACGTTTCTAACGTCACTATCGCGAACGGCACGCAGCTAAAATCTTTGTGTTCCGGTACTGTGGATTTGTATACCGTAAATTCGGAAAACACACAGAACAAAATAACACTTAAAAATGTTCTTTATGTCCCTGAAATAGAAACTAATTTAATTTCTATAAAAAGAGCAACAGAGAATGGCTGTATCGCTGTATTTGATGATAAAACCTGTAAAATTGTAAATCAGGGTAATACATGCATTGAGGGATATGTGAAAAATAACTTATATGAATGTCAATTAAATTATTCTGAAAACAAACACACAGCGAACATTGTAATACAAACTTGTGATAACGAAAATTGCATAAACAAGTGGCATGTGAAACTTGGCCACAGAAATACTAACCACATTAAAGATTTAGTTAACAAGGACATGGCTGCGGGTATAAAATTAAATGATTGCAAACATAATACTGAATGTAAAACATGCATAATGTCAAAATTCACTGATTCACCTTACCCCAAAGCTGCACAATTTAGAGCCTCCGTACCACTCGAACTGGTCCACACAGACTTATGTGGCCCTATGAAAACCCCCACTGTAGGTGGAAAATATTACTTTCTTACATTTATAGACGACTACAGTCGTTATACTATTATATATTTGCTAAGAAATAAGTTTGAGGTATTTTCTAAGTTAAAGGAATATGTGGCTATGACCGCAAACAAATTTGGCCGAAAAGTGCAAGCAATTCGCTCCGATAACGGGGGTGAATACACTAGTATGGAAGTGAATGAATTTTTGAATAAAGAAGGAATTGAGCACCAGTTTACCGTTCCTTACTCTAGTGCTCAGAACGGCGTGGCAGAACGTAAAAATCGTACGCTGACCGAAATGGCTCGCTGTCTGCTTAAAGACAGCAATTTACCGAATTCCTTTTGGGGGGAAGCCGTAAATACTGCAAATTACATACAAAATAGGCTCCCGACCTCCTCATGCGACTCAACTCCTTACGAAAAATGGACCGGCCGTAAACCCGATTTATCAAATATAAAAACATTCGGATGTCGCGCATACGCATATGTACATAAAATACATAGGGGAAAACTGGATAGCACCGCTCAAGAAGGAATTTTTGTGGGATATGATAATCGTAGCAAAGGCTACAGAATTTGCACAAATAATAAAAATGTAATAATTAGCAGAACAGTAAAATTTTTGGAAAATGAGAATAGAGAATCCCACAATAATGAAACATCACAAATCAAGAATGAAAATTCAAATGATGAAATTCCGGTGTCCAAATTACCAATATTAGATACTGATATAAATATAGATATAGCGGGCGATAACGATAGTCCGGATGACACGCAAACTCTGCCGCGACGATCACAACGATTAAATAAAGGTGTTCCGCCCGACAGATTTGCATTTGCAGTAAATGACAAAAGAATTGATGAGCCTAAGTGTTTTGATGATATACTAAAAATTCAAAACCCAGCTGAAAAAGAAAATTGGCTGAATGCCACACTCGACGAAATGAATTCACTCAGACAAAACAATACTTGGGAACTTGTTGACGCTCAACCAGGGACCAAAGTAGTAGGGTGTAAGTGGGCGTTCAAGGCCAAATACAATATCCAAGGACAAGTCGAGAAATATAAAGCCAGGCTTGTTGCCAAGGGTTTTTCTCAAAAATACGGGGTGGACTATGACGAAACTTTTGCACCAGTTGCATCGCATACCACTCTAAGAAGTTTCTTGACCATGTCACTATATAAAAATTTGAATCTAAGGCATGTAGATATCAAAACTGCTTTCCTACATGGAAATTTGCAAGAAGATGTATACATGCATCAACCCGAGGGTTATGTTATCCAGGGCGAAGAAAATAAAATATGTAAGTTAAAGAAAGCGATATATGGCTTGAAACAAGCCGCTAGAGCGTGGAATTTGAAAATTAATGAATCATTGTGTAAATTAGGATTTAAACAAAGTCAACATGACAAGTGTTTATATATCCGTAACAAAGATAACACAGAAACTTACATTCTTGCGTATGTTGATGGCCTACTTATAGCTGGTAAAAATCACAATATTGACATACTAATTAATCAACTTAGGGAAGAATATCCATTAACCGACCTTGAGGAAGCCAAATATTACCTCGGCATAAATATAGAAAGACCTTGTAAAGGGGTAATTACGCTTGATCAAAATAATAAAATACGAGACATTGTAACCAAATTTGGGCTAGATAACGCACGGCCCTCTGACACACCGATGGAACCAGGGTATATAAAATTAACTGATAATGACAATCTCTTACCAAACAACACAATGTACAGACAGGCTATAGGCGCGTTACTTTACATTTCTACAGTATCGCGACCTGATATAAGTGTTGCCGTTGGCATCTTAAGCCGTAGAAACGAAAATCCTAGAGCGAAAGACTGGGAGGCAGTTAAAAGGGTTATTAGATATTTGAAAAATACCCAAGATATTAAATTAAAACTTTGTAACTCTGGTGAACCTGTTCTTAGAGCGTATTCTGATTCGGATTGGGCCAATGATCCAAGTGATAGAAAGTCTATCTCAGGAAATTTATTTATATTGGATAAAAATCCAATATTTTGGACTTCGAAGAAACAGTCCTGTGTGTCCATGTCTTCAGCAGAGGCTGAGTACGTCGCAGCTGCGAGTGCTGCACTTGAAATACAGTGGCTCAACAAACTACTGGATGATTTAAATTTGCCGCAACAATGTCCTATAGTGTTGTACCAGGACAACCAATCTACCATCAAGATTGCTGAAAATGATAAATTCCAGTCCAAAACAAAACACTTACAGCTGAGATATCATCTTCTGCGAAACCTAATACAAGAAGGCCTAATCAAGCTTCAATACAAACCTACCAAAGAAATGACCGCCGATACCCTAACAAAAGCTCTGCCAAAAACTGATTTTAATAGGCATAGAAATGCATTAATGAACAATTGAAAAATTTCTGAGCTTAAGAGGGGGTGTTGTGATATTTAATCTCAGAACATTCTTTTATTGACTTTCGTTTTTCTTGTTCCGGACTTTCTTTTTGTTTTTTGCTTCCCGCCAACTGATTGTTTGGTGCACCTGCCGCATCACGTGACGATGTGTCGCGTTTTCTCTACGAGTACACTGTAATACTTTTTTCAATCATGTAACTTTTGTTATTCGGAACTGACGTTCCATTTTCTTATTCTATTTAATCATAATATTTTTTCTTTTGTCTAAGATGAATAAATTAAAGGTCTAAACATCTAGGCATTCTTTCATTACGCAGCAATGTGTGAATTATCCTAAATAATAATTGATCTACATATTATGTAAGAATATCACAGTCTAATCAACATTCATTATAGGAAAAGAAGTAGTTATTGTTTAAAAACAGAAGTCCTATAAAATATATATTCATGTATTCTTCATCTAATTTCAAGTGTACAATCTGATGATAAGCAAGGAGATTGTTCTTCATCAATGGGATATATGATTACCTGTGACAACCCAGGTAAGTCAAACTTTATTTAATTATATAACTGTTGTTTTTACAAAGAATTATTAGTAAGAATTATTTGTTATAAAATATATTTAAAATAACTAATTTGAGAAAACTGCGAACTCATGCATTCATTTATATACTATTCTTCCAACAAATATTTCGCTAAATCACTTTATAATATGTGTTGGATACACATAACACACCCACATAAAAATAAATTTCTTTCCTGAGATAATTTTAAATGGCGTTACGCTTGGAAATGTTTTATGCCCCTCCCCCTTCCTCCAACAAACAGAGAAATGAGAAAATTTCCAAAATCCATTTACAGAGTGTTTTAGGTACACATAACCAATCAATACACCGAAAAATCACTTTCCCGAGATAAGTTAGAAAAGAGTTACAATTGGAAAGTGTCCTTTATCACCCCTCATCTCCAAAGGGGGGTAAGGAGGGGCATTTTGCAATATCCCTTTATAATGCAGGTTGGGTACACATAGCACACACAGATACCAAAAAATTGTGGTCTTGCGATAATTTGAGAAAGAGTTACGCTTGAAAAACTACTCTTTGCCCAACCCCCTAGAGGGAGAAAAGCAGGGAATTTTGCAAAATCCTGTCACCATTGGTGTTTCATGCAAATAACAAAATTCGGGAATGCACCTCCCATAGATTCCCCAGGGCCAGTTTAACGTAAAAAAGGGGCTCTCGAATCTAACTCTTCGTAAATCAGCTCCCCCCTCTAGAAAAAAAAATCAAAAATCGCTGAACATTAAAACTGGTTTTTAAAAATACACTTCAGAAGATAAACAACCAATTTCAACTTCTGTGAGCCATTTTTTGAAGAGTTCTACTGTAAAGTCTGGATTTTGCAAACCCCCCCCCCCCTTCCTCACACACACAAGAAAAAAAGTTTTCCCTCTTCCTTCCTTAAAATTATTTTATTTATTTTTATATTTTTATTGTATTTGAGTCTAGTCACCCCATGCGCAATTTTTTCACCGTTAAGCAATTTAGAGCCGAATTATGCTCTCAACCGTGTTTTTGCCGTCCGCCCCCCCCCCCCCCCAGGGGAAAGGGAGGAATTTTGCAAAACCATGTCTTAGTGTATGTCAGGGCTCTAGAACCAACCAGCTTCACACCAAAAGTCGTGACACAGTCCCCACAGAATCGCCACAGTAGTGTTGACTAAATGATGGATGTACTCTGTTATATGTACAGATGAAGGGTAATGTGAAAACACGTTTTGCTCTCTCCCCCATTGGGGTCCCCGAATTTCTAAAATTTCAGAAATTAGTTTTTAAGTGTTTATAGTTTTCTATATTTAAAAGCAAAAATCATACGGATATCTGTATCTTTTTTTTGAGATAAGAAGGATTATGTGAAATGACTTTTTGGCCAATGTTGAAACACATTTTTCCCCCTACCCCCCCCCCCCCCCACCTTGAGGTCTGAATATTCAAAATTCCAAAGATTGGTTTTTAGGTATTTGGGTTTCTTATATTTTAAAGTAAAAATAATATGGATACCTCTTTTTTCTGTTTGTTTGTTTAAGATATAAAGGGTTATATGAAATCACGTATAAAATCACCCTTGGGGACCGAATTTCTAAAATTCCACTGTGAAATCACATTTTGCACCTCTCCCTCCTTGGGGGACGAATTTCGAAAATTCCAGAAATTGGTTTTTAGGTATCTGTGTTAGCTATATTTTAAAGCAGAAATTCTACGGTTACATCTGTTTTTTTCTTTGAGCATATAGGTTTTTGTGAAATCACGTTTTGTCCCCCCCCCCCTCCCTCTCTTGGGTTGCAAATTTTGTAAAATCGCTTTTTGGTGGATGTTTACGTCCCAGAAGAAATGTTTTTACCAAGTTTCGCGTTTCTAGATGCAGGGGTTTGGGCTGGGCAATGACGAATCAGTCAGTCAGGACAAAGGAGTTTATACATACATATATATATATATATATATATATATATATATCGGTAAATAAATTACACAAATATACTGATGTTATCATTTTCTTTAATTTCTTCTATATTCATTTGAAAAAAAATTAAATTAAGGAAATTTTTCTATAACCAGTTTTTGATGTATTTACACGTTTTAGAATATAGTAAGATAACAATTTTTAGAGTATTTTTGTCTGTCTATGACAAATAATTTACTAGTGTGCTTATTTTGAAACTAATCAACGGAATTACGTGAAACTTTATAAATTGGATTTATACATTCATTGATGTCGATTATATTTTCGTGTTTATAACCTTGTGGAAGCTTGCAATGTCCTTTTATAACTTAACTTCAGCAATATCTTGTTTGCATTTTTCAAAACTTTCTCTGGTTTCATTGTTCCATGGTATTTTGCGTCGATCTTTTTTGTAGATCCTTTCAAAAGTTTAAGAAGCGAAGCTTGAGTTTGTGCGGCATTCTTTATGTAATTGCGATAGAAATTGGTCATCCCTTGAAGGAACGAAGCTCATGTATAGTTTCTGTCAATGGATATCTCATGATAGCTTTAACTTTTTGAGGTAGAGATTTTAAGCCTTCTGCAGATATTTGATAGCCTAAAAAGTCTATTACACGTACTCTGAAAACTGATTTGCTAATATTAAGTCGATAACCATTTTATCTAAACGCTGGAAAACTGTTTTAAGATGTGAATGATGTTCTTCCTCGCAAGAAGAAGCAATCGACACATCATCTAAATATGGAAACACAATGTCTAGGTCTTAAAATACTTCTTTCATGAACCTCTAAAAGGTCGCCTGGGCATTTTTGAGACCAAAACTCATTACATTGAATTGGTAAAGACCAAAAGATGTGATGATGGCAGTTTTTTCTTTATCTTCATCTGCTACTGGAATGTGAAAATATGCTATAAAAAGTTTCAGTTTTAGAAAATATAGTTTTATGAGTTAAAATATGTTGAAAATCTTAAATTCAAGTTATTGGATAACAATCAGGTAGGGGTAACCGGGGTAATTTTTTAGACAAAAAGTAAACTTTTGTTATAAAAAAATTTTCTTTGGATATTTTTCAAATTTTATATTTTTATATTATATAAATTATCTTATCAGAATCTTATCCTATCTCAATTAATGTCTTTGTAAATAAAGAAAAATTAAAAAAAATTAAAACTTGTTTAACAATTACCCCGGCAATCGGGGATAATTCTTAGAAATGCAAGGGGTAATTATTAGACACTGGATTTCTATGTTTTATGAACAGAAAATAAGATTTTTACGAACAGTACTAGTCAGTCAATATTTGGTTATATTGTGTACTTTCACACTTTATAACTTTTTATAAAAATCACAGAAAACATGGCAATAACTAAAAACGTAGTTTATTTATTAAATCTGGATGGACTAGATACTAGGTCAGTTGTGGCGATAAAGCAGAAGAATTAAAAAGTAAATTAACTGAAAGAAAAGAAAAAAAAAAAAAAAAAAAAAAAAAAAACACACTTTAACATGAAGTTATTATCCATTTTAACTTGAAACACAAATAACTTCAATTAATTTTTCTTAGTTCATTCACAAAACATCCTTATGGAACTATGAATGTCAGCAATGTAATCATTGCTTGAAATTTTAAAGGAATAAACAGAATCTGTCTGAATTGGACCATAAAATAGATTTAGAAACTTTCTAAAAATCTGGTACTGAATGTCACCAAAATTTGTTGTCCTCATACCACTTCAAAATTTTCAATTCCAGATACTCTTTTCCTTTTCTTTAAAGACCTCCAACGCTTTCCCAATATAATATGGAGTTTCGTTATAAACAGCAAAAAATTTATCACTAGCAATCTTATTTATTGCATTTGTTAAGTGTAGCTTCAGTTGATGTGAACTTTTTTGGTAAGACATATTTTTCAATTCCTACTATTAGTTCACACTCTACCTATATATATCTTGTACAAATCTTGTAATCGATTTTTAACTAACTTTCCGACTAGCTAGAAATTTGAAACTTTCAGGATTGCTCAGAACACGGTGACTACACAATACTTCGAAGTCCGATTTTCAAATTTTTGATTAGTTTTCTTATAAATAATTAAAATATGAAAATGTTAACATCCTAATAGTGTTAAAATAGCCATTAAAATATTAGCTATAATTTAATTGTTGCCAAAATAATTTTTCGAATTCATTTCCTTTCGACATAAAAATAAATACATTTAATTAAACGTGAATATTAAAAAATTATAAAAAGTGAAATTATGTATCTCACAAACATTCAAGTCATTATCACTTTAAAAATGTTATGCACATTGATAAGAGCTCTATGATTCATCAGAAAATTTTAAACATGGTATATAAAAAGTTTTCTTTATCTTATAATTATTTTTATTTCATTTTGCACGCACGCTTCTTATTTCCTGATTCAAAATTATTTAAAAAAAAAACTCTTTCGATAGTGTTTGTAAGTAGGAATTGACTTTAAAAAATTTTCTTTTATATTACTTGTTTAATATTAATTGTAGCATCAGAGTTACCTATTAAATTGATGTCAGAGGACGCATCGCTGTGAAAACTTTCATCATCTGAAGAACTTCCAGATTCTTCTGGTAAAACCTTTTTGTTTGAGGTGTTGTTCTTTATCTTTAAGGAAACTTTTTCCCCTTCTATTTCTTTAATGTTTTTTTTTTTTTTTTTTTTTTTTTTTTTCATATAATCATCATATGTTATAACATCTGAATCCATATTTAATATCATCTTAAAATGTTTTAGTTACTAATACCTTACTTTAAGGATAAATAAATAATCTATAGTTCCACCTTTAGAATCACTTTCAAATTCTTTCACAAAAAGTAAATAAAGACATCAGATTATAGGTAACAAGCTATTATCTGTATATACATTGTAATAATCTAATGTTTTTGATTGTAACTTAATGTTTTTGTTCACTTGAGTTTTACTTTATTATGAATTGTAAATATAATAGTTTAAGATATCTGATTTTTTAATAAAATACTTACAGTTTTATAACATTTATTGATTTCTTTTTAAATTCTGCCTAATATAATCAGTAAATGGATAACTGGGGTTAGTAACTGGGCTCTTTAAGTACTTTTTTTTTTTTTTTTTTTTTTGCATTATACACCCTATAACAAAAAAAAAAAAAAAAAAAACGACGCACCAAGAAGAAGTGGGGACAAAAATTGGTAGAAGTGATGTACATGTGGAGAAAAACAATTGATTACAGTTTCAGAAAATTTGAGTGATTTAATCAAGAGAAAGGGCCTCACAAAGAAAATAAACAAGTCAATAACGCGTTGGTCCACTTCTGGCCCTTATATATGCAGTTATTCGGCTTGGTATTAATTGATAGAGTTGGCAGATGTGCTCCTGGGAAGTATCGTGCCAAATTCTGTCCAACTGTTGCGTTAGATTGGTAAAATCCCGAGCTGGTTGTAGGACCTTTTTTATGATGTTCCAAACGTCCTCAGTGGAAGAGAGTTCCGGGGACTGAGCCCAACACCACTGAGCCGCCTATAAAGGGTATTTGAAGTCACTGACGTACCACTTGCACGTAGGATCGACGATAATAATGAATTGGTGCTTGATTCCTTCAAAACCTGTATGTATGTCAATTTGTGCCCAGTTTGCATTACTCCTTCTTGGTGCGTCACTTTTTTGTTATAGAGTATATTAAACTTACAGTCGGTAACAAAAGTGTCCGAACACTAGCAAAAATTCCTATGTTAAAAAAGTACACTTCATACGGTTTTGTTAAATAAATCCTTATCGAATCGTGTTCTTAGTCAGTCTAAAAACAGGATTCGACAAGGATTTATTTAACAAAACCGTATGAAGTGTGCTTTTTTTACATAGGAATTTTTGCTAGTGTTCGGACACTTTTGTTACCGACTGTACCTTTGACTAAAATTTATAAAAAATAATTTAAACTTATTTTTGTCTAAGAACTACCCCAGGATGTCTAAACCCAAGAATTGTCTAAGAATTACCCTAGCATGAAACAATGGAAGAATGCCTTTTAGAAAGGCCTATAATCTCAGTTTATGGATTCTGCAATTTTCTGTTAATAAATTTGAAGATAATGAATTTCTCCTTTAATACCATTTAAAATCTGCAGCTAAAGTAAATAAATATATGCAATAAACAAATTTGAAAATACTGAAAGTAAAAATTGATAGGTAATTTTTCAGAGACATTTTTCTAGTGAAATAGGAAACTTGCTAATATGTGGATTACTGCTTAGGAATTTTTTATACAATAAGAAAAGACATTTAAAAACTTAAATTCAAGTACAAAATCAATTAAAAATTAATAGCTTTTAAACACCAAGTACGTATAAGAATTACCCCAAAGTTACGTGTCTAAAAATTACTCCGGTTACCCCTATAGTTAAATAATTTAGCCTTCTATGATCGCCACAAGAGCGGAAAGAGCCATCTTCCTTTGTCACTATATGTAGGGGACTTGCCCATTCTGAACTAGACGGACTAATAATGTTATTGTCTATCATACATTTGAATTCTGTTTTAGCTATTTCCAACCGTTTGGGGTCTTGCTTTACAATTTACGGGCTGTCCTTTAGTTAGAATATGATGTTTCACATTATGTTTCACAGTAGAAATAAGAAAATTCGGTTTTGTTATACTGGGATACATAGAAAATAAATCAAAATATGTACACAAGCTGCTTGTTGTATTTACACTTTCATTAATAGAGATGGGTGCAATGTCACCATCATAAACTGCAAAGTTCGTCACACATCAATCAACCTTTTATGCTTTATATCAATCAATAAATTGAACTTCTTCAAAAAATCTGCACCTAATATGGGTTTACTAATTTTGGCGACAACAAACGCGAATTGAAATTCTCGGCGCAATCCAAGATCAAGATTTAACACTTCTGTACCAAAAGTATCGATTTCAGTATTATTTGCAGTATGTAATTTATAGTCACTAATAAGCTTGTGTTTAGAAGTTTGAGGAAATAGGCTTACGTCTGCTCCACTGTCAACCAGAAAACGTAAACCCGTTTTACTGTCTGGGACAAATAGATGAAATCTACGGCTGCCGCTAATTCTACTGCTTATTTTGGTTTTCCGATGGGTTGTCTTTCCATGCACAGGGGGCTTTGCATTTATCAGGAAAACATTTTTCCCGAAAGCGAAAATGAAAGTAACACTATTTGCCATTTGGGTCATAACGAATGCGAGACTTGCTTCGATCATAAGATCGATCACTATGTCTTGATCGAGGACGAGAATTCCTTGTGACACTCAGTTTTTCGAGTTTATTATCCAAAGCTGTAATTTGTTGTCGTAACTCTGTTAGGGCATCTGCTCCTGGAGAAACAAATACTGCTGGCACAGTATTAGTTCTTGTTTTGGTTGCATTTCGACGATATGATCGGCCATTAGTGCCAGTTTTTCAATACCTTCATCACTAACAATTAAAATATTGCGCACATATTCCGGCATTTTCTGCAGAAATAGAGTTTTAAGAACTTTATCCAAAATGCCATCAGTAGCAAGATTTCGCATTTTTTGTAGAAGCTGACTAAGTTTACTATCTCCCAAATCTATACCTGTAAGCAGTCTCTGTAAACGCTTATTTTCGCTTTCTTTGAAAGTGTTCAGAATGCGTTCTTTAGTAGCAGTATATTTTGTTTTACTATTGTCACTTATAATGTCCCACAAACTTTCAACAAATTTTGTAACTAAGTAATTGAATTTAGTTTCCTCGACAGTTATTCCACAAATAGAAAACTGAACTTCTACTTGAAAAATCCATATCTCTGGCTTTTTAGCTCAAAACGGAGGTATTTTTACACTCACGCGTACTATTTCATCTTTTGTCGCCAATTCTTCCGTTTCTGACATCTTTATAAATAATTAGGGCCACCAAGAATGTGGACGCTTGCAATGTCCTTTTATAACTTAAAATTCAAACGACAGAAAAAAAGGCGAGAATCAATTTTCTTTTATAACGTATTTATTTTGGTTGCGTGCAGTTTCACTTTCAGAACGGAACTGATTTTGAATTTGTTTACAAGCTACGGCTAGAAATGACAGTAGAAGTAATTATTTTAATCGGAGTGTGCTACGTAGCCTACAACCTAATATTTGGAGCAACTATGTCTAATTTTTTACTATTTACGTGGTAAAAATATTCCATTCTCTATCAATCGTATGGAATTATATTAAATTTCATATGGAAAAGTCTTATTTTTAAAAACTTTGCTGATTTATCTTGGTGCTCATCAAACTATAGATAAGAATATTATTTTTAAAAATTTTGCTTATTTATTTTTGTGTGCAGCAGCTGAAAAGTAATGCCACTAACATGATATTTTGAAAAACTGATACTAATGTAATGGTTTCAAAATTTCCGAATGTGAAAACGAAATTAAAAAGAAAAATAGTAATAATTAAATAATGAGTAATTCTATAAACAAATTCCCTCTAACAATTTCTATGTCTTCGCTCACGAAATCCCATGTGACTCTACGGGAAAATAGTTTATGGAATTACTCATTACCTAATGTATTTCTCTAATACGATTTCACATTCGGAAAATTTACAACCGTTAAATTAGTATTCATGTCATAAAAATTTATTATTATTATTTTATTATTATTATTATTATTATTATTATTATTACTACTAATATTTTAATTTTGGCGTTAAAAATGCAAAATTTAACTAAGTACATTTTTCTCATTTTTTAACTATGAAACGAAATACAAAATATTTAAACAATGGAATTTTGGAAAACGAGTACTTATTTAATGGTTGTGAGTTTCCCGAATGTGAAAACAGACTTTAAAAAATTACATTATGTAATGAATTATTCTACAAACAAATTTACTCATACAGTTTGTGAGGTTGAGACGTTAGAACGTCACCACAGTTGTTTTAATTAAGCTGGATCCAGCAAAATAGGAAGTGGGGACGGTTAAAATCAATCCGTCGCCAGTGGCTCGGTGAAGGTTGAGGTCGAGCTAGTTTTGTGCCGGCAGGGTGCTGCATTAAAAGACTTAGATTTTGAATATTAGTTAAATTAGAAGTGATTTTTAAAAGTACGGATTGAAATGTAGTGAAAGGAGGGTGTAGGAAGAAGTATAAAAATAGAGATGGTTCTAGCAGATGGTGTGGATGATGGAGGATATTATAGTGGTTGTGATGAATCTTAGTTTTACGGATATTGAGAAGCAGAGCAGTGGAGATTTAGGGGCGTGAAGTTAAGTAGTGTTGAGTGTTGGTGAGTGTCTACTAGTTTTCGGAAAGTTCAAGCTGGGTTAGAAGGGAATCCTCTATCCCATAGTGAAGCCGTAGTATTGGAGTACGAGTGCGACCGTCTCTACACCTTCGACTATCTGCTGTGGCCGCCCTCCCATTAATCTGGTTCAATAAACTTTTATTGTTGTTCAATTCACGTCTCTGGTTTTCTTAATAATCTAAGTATTTAAGTTAAGATGGAGTTTGCAGGAACGCAAACGCCACAAGTTATATTAAGATTTGGTGATCGGAGAAGAGGAAATTGTAAGAAAGCGAGAGAAACCTTAATAGTTGTGTGATGGTCTTTATAACATAGAGTTACACAAATCTTATTATTTATTAACCTTATTTTTTGAAACTATACAATTAATTTTGATGCATATCGCGTTATAGATGCTGTTGCGTGTTGTCGATTTTTAACGAATTCCATTGGAGGTATATCTCAAGTTAGTGGTATATCACCAATCTGAAATATAGTATTATTATGATAGATGTATTGATTTAATCTTGTTTGCATCTGTTAGAAATCTTTCGAAAGATTCTCATATTGAAAATTTACACACACAACTCGGGGGTGGTGCTCCCGCATGCACAAACATTTTTCTTAGTTTACATCAACTATTATCAATAATTCATATTGATTTTACAATCCCGCTTTGAAAATAATTCTCATTATGTACATTTATACGAAATTTTGTCCTACACTGCCATGTTTAAATTTAGAAAAATGGGATCACAGCGCCACCCTGTTGAGCGAAGGCTCTCCAAATCTAATTAGTACCAGTTTATGTCAGGGTCTAGCTAAATAATGAGTCTGGTTAAATTTCATTCATTGGCTCGTGAGATGCAGCGTCCACAAAGTTTGTGATACTGCACACACAGACAGACACACAGACAGACATTTTCTAAAAACAGGTCAAATCGTGTTCAGGATGTCTCAGAATGTGTAATCTATCGAAAACTGAAGTTTGAAAATTTTCATGAATCCAGTTCTTTCTTCTTATATATACAGAAGAAAGTAAAAATATTACCTTGATGAAACTTTTGTATTAACTAATTTTAATATTTTGTGTCGCGGTTCGAAACAATGCGACGAAACATATGTTCGAAACACATACAGAATTCATGCGGGGAGAAATTTATGTTTTCTAATTCCCTTTCCTCAAATAGTCCATACACTACAAGAAAAGACGTTCCATAAACAACTCAAGAGGTATTAAATATTTGTTATTTACCTAATCTATTGCATGTTCCTGATTTGTAAATAATTTTTAATAGTCAAGTTATCATTGCACAGCATTCCCGAAACAGAATCAATTTAAATGTAAAATAGTTTCCTCTATATGGCATTGTTTGTAACCACCGTTTTTTATTTTAGGTTTGCATTTGTGTAGTTAAAAAAAACACATTGTTCTTGTTTAAAAAAAGAAAAAAATCATCTCAATTAATTTTTTGTGTTGACTAAATTTTAATATTTTGTATAGGTTTTGAATTTATGCATACAAATACGAAGTTCACATTGACAAATTCCCTTTGTTCATTCCCCTTTCCAGAAAATAGTCTACACAATAGAGAAAGACACTCCACAAAACCCAGATCGTATCAAACATTTTGTAACTCACACAGTGATAGGTATTGTTGTATAGCATCCCAACAGCGAGGGAATTTTAATGTAAGAGTTTTTTCGATGCGATATCGTCTGCAGCTAACATTTTTATACTAAATTTGTATTTGTGATTCTAATTCTCAAAAAGTACAGTCGGTAACAAAAGGCTCCGAACAGTAGCAAAAATTCCTATATAAAAATGTACACTTAATACAGTTTTGTTAAATAAATCCTTGTCGAATCCTGTTTTTAGACTGACTAAAAATAGGATTCGACAAGGATTTATTTAACAAAACTGTATTAAGTGTACTTTTTTTTATATAGGAAATTTTTTGCTAGTGTTCGTAGGACTTTTTGTTACCGACTGTATATATTTTTAAAAAAATTCATGATAAAATTTTTCTTTAAAATAAATTTTAACATTTTGTATGGGTTTAAATTAATAGGTACGGATACAAAGTTCAAGATGAGGGGAGGGGGGGGCATTTATTTATGCTATTCTTCTTTCTCAAAAATAATACACACTGCAAGGGAATACAGTCGGTAACAAAAGTATCCGAACACTAGCAAAAATTTCTATATAAAAAAAGTAGTGTTAATACTGTTTTTTTAAATAAATCCTTGTCGAATCCTGTTTTTAGTCAGTCTAAGAACAGGATTCGACAAGGATTTATTTAACAAAACATTATTAACTCTACTTTTTTTTATATAGGAATTTTTGCTAGTGTTCGGATACCTTTGTTACCCACTATACATTAAGTGAACAATGCAAGAAGTATCGAATAATTGTTGCTTAATGGTCTATTTCGTATAGGTTATTTGTACACTATGATTATAAGGCAAAGTATTATTTTATACCCCAGTAAAAAGAATTTTAATGCAGCATACTTATGTAGCAACAGGCTAAGTGTTTTATTATTATTATTATTATTAAAGAAATACCTTGATAAAATTTTTGTGTTAACTAAATTTCAATATTTTGTATAGGTCCAAATTAATGGTTACTGACACAAAGTTCCAGGGGGCAGTTATTCTTTAATTTCCCTTTGCTCAAAATAGCCGACACTTGAGGAAAAGACATTCCATAAACAACCTAGAAGGTATTAAATATTTG